>VWYK01066928.1:0-11526 GCA_013399775.1 Semnornis frantzii | reverse complement strand
AAAAAAAAATAAAAAGGAAGAAATGAAAAAGAAGAAAAAATTGAATTCCAAAAAATGTTTACTGCAGAAAATACACAGAAAACCAAGCCATCATTTCTTTTGGAGCTCTGCTGCCCCCAAAACACAAAAAGTTACTAAGCTTTTGGAAACATTAGGATGTTTCTTCTAACTGACACCACCAAGAAAACAACTCTCCAGAATGATGAGAAAATAAAGCACAATGTTATGTGGTCGTGGCAATATTTTAAAATGCCAATGTAATGGCTTTGAGTGTCCTGTGGCCTGAATTTCTTGCTACATCACATCAGGGTAGGTGGAAGAAACAGCAGCTCATGGCGCAAGTGTGTCTGTACCACAAGGTGCAGTGCTACCCCCAAGATCCTGCAGGATGGGCTGAAATGTTTAGCTTTTTGCAAATGTGGAGTGATCAGAGACCTTTGTGGAGAAACCCAGTGGGATTGCCAGTCCACTTTTCAGCCTTGTAAGAAATCTGCACTGTGGAGATTGATGTATCCATGTAGGAGTGAAGGGAGTACTACTAAGGCAAGAATAAACAAGCTTTCTTACTCCACTCAGATGTAAACATCGCAATTTTCACAGCACCAGGGTGTGTAACACAAAGTCCTCCATGCCATCATGTGGGAGGACAAAGTTTGGGGCTGTGAAACATCCACCTGTTGCCTTTCACAAGAGATGGCTCTACTGTATCTTCACGTAGCCTTATGCAAGTGAGACTTTTCAGCTGCTTTGGGATCCCCTCAGCATAAACACAAGCTACTGAGTAATTTATGTCTGAAAATGTAAGCACATACAAAATACCCATGCAACACTTTTCCTGGCTTGATTTAAGATGACTACATATGTTTTAGGGAGTGAAGCTAAAATCTGAAGCACCACTGTGATACATATGCATGCACATGTACTTCAAATAAAGATTACAGTTTAGCTTTAACAAAGAACAGCTCAGACCTTTTAGAATTTCTTCTAGCTGTTCACAGCCAAAGGGTTACCATCAAACACTTTTCAGATTGCTATAGGTTTTTCCTAATTTAAAAGAAAACAGCTTTTTGTACATCAAGGTTTGATATCTCATGAACTACCTGAGCTAAAAATTTGGTGCTCCATATCCCTTCTGAATATTTGTTGGGGTAATGGACACAGAACCTAAACACTGCTCGAGGAAGGGATGTGGCTTTGCCCTTAGTAGGGGAGAAACTGCAAAACTTTCAAAAATTGAGTAAAAAAAGCAACGACTTTTCTTTTGTTTCCAGAATACTCATTAATTAAAAAACCCCCAATTTTCTGAATTTGTTACAGAGTTTTTTATACTGGAAAGCCAATGTGAGACTGAATAGCAGTGAGGTCAACTGACCAAAGAGCTACAATAACTACTTTTGTGTGTATAGCTATCTATGATCATTAATCCCATGTAATCAATACACACAAAATTAATATTTAGTAGGAGCTGCTATATACTGGTTTAGTATCACCTTCTGACAAAGAGGAGTACAAAAATGATGGGCGTAAGTTGGGAAGAAGTACTTAGGACAGGGGAGAGAAGGGAAAGAATTAGAGAGGGAAGAAACTGGAAAAATTAACTGGCTCAGGGGTGACCTCATTGCTGTCTACAACTACCTGAAGGGAGGTTGTAGCCAGGTGGGGGGTCAATCTCTTCTCCCAGGCAGCCAGCAATAGAACGAGGGGACAGAGGCTCAAGTTGTGCCAGGGGAGGTCTAGGCTGGATATTAGGAGGAAGTTCTTCACAGAGAGAGTGATTGGTATTGGAATGGGCTGCCCAGGGAGGTGGTGGAGTCACTGTCCCCGGAGGTGTTCTTGAAAAGACTGGACGAAGCACTTAGTGCCATGGTCTAGTTGATTGGATAGGGCTGGGTGATAGTTTGGACTGGATGATCTTGGAGGTCTCTTCCAAACTGGCCGATTCTATGATTCTATGAAAATCTGAGCCATATATGGGCTCGCCTGCAGTGAAAATTAATGATGCCCACACAGTTGACTGAGAAAGCAAGACCACAAGGCAGGACTGATGATTGAATCTTCTAATAAAATGCAGTTGATTGGAAAAAGTATTTCCTTGCCTCAAAGTATTCTCACAGTGATCACACTATGATAGAAGCTGTCTCCTAAATATCAACTGGCTCTTGATGTTGCATGACCACCTCCCTCACTGCAAACAGAATATAAATAATGTGGTAATTACAGTGACTGATGGCATGTAAATATTTAATACCATTTAGTTTTTGTCTTTAAGATGTGTTTCAGAAAGGAAAGTAATTAAGTTTCTGGAGCTGACTCTGGAACTTAGTTATGGAGAATAAGTATGGAAGAGAAGATAGTCATGGCAAGTCATTTTGTCTGCCTGCCACTAAATTCAAGAGAAAAATACTTGTGGGTGTAAAAATGCATTTCTAATTTGTCAACATAACTCAAAATGAGATCTTTGTCATCAAAAGAGCAGCAACAAAGCCAGTTCCCTGACAATATTTTATCTGTGTCTTTTTGACTTACTGCTTGAATCTCTGCACGTGCCAAATGCCACAGTACTTGCTAACTACTTAATCTGTTTCCTTTTAAAGTCATCATCAAATGCTCATTCCTGTACAGTTAATGGCAGGGTCTTTGTAATGTGTTTTCTTTTTAAAATGTAAATCCAGTGTCTCGGGAAGGTGGGTTTTTAATAAAAAAAAAAAAACCAACCCCACAAACCTATGAAGTTTCATTCCTTGCCTTTAAACAGCAATGTTAAATATAACACATGAAAGGAAAAAGATGTCACCTGATTTGAAAATTCCTCAGAGCTCTATTTCTCCTTCTACAAACTTCTAAGATACTGCGAAATATCTTCTGAAAGGCTACAATTATAACCTTTACCTCTGTTGTTTGAGCAGCCCATAACCCCTCTTAACTTTATCTCTGAGAAATGAATATTTTTAAGGGAAAAGCAAGAGAATGAATTAATAGGTCATGAAATACCGTAAAAACAAACAGCAAGAAAAACGTCATTTCAGCTGTATCACAGCTCCAATTACTACTTACACCCCATTTTCCTGGGTTAGACCATATCTTGATCAGTGATATCCCAGCTGGTTTTAGTTGAAAAAGTTTCCATTTCTATCTCTACTAATGGTGCCACTGATAAAGAGGGAGAAATCCATCGCGTCTGCAGCAGAACTGAAACTCCATCGAGGGATGTATACTCATATACGTGTGCATGCACTGAAACCGTCAAGGAACATATATATTTATGAACCCTTGTCCACACACACACAACATCTCGAAATACAGAAATCTGAACGGGAAAGCAGAGTGCAAGAAGCATGCAAGTATTTAAAAATATGCTAGGAAAGGGACTGTAAACTTTACATTTCAAAATGTTGAATAAAAGATCAGTGGAAAGTAGGACATTCCTGCAAAGTTACAGGAGAAGCCTCCAGCTTTGCTATGCCACAACAGTTAATTACCACTTCTAGTTTTTCTAAGACCACACTGCCTGCAGATACACATGCAACATCTAGACAAAAAGAAAAGAACATACACAAGGTTAAGCACCCTTAAGAAGTGACTGCTACAGTTCAGCTAATCCTTACACTGTCCCTCTCCCTTGTTTTATTGCTGTCCCAATTTACAGCGAAGTGCAGGCATAAAAATGCATCCAGAGAGGAGGCAGGAGGATATTCTCACTCTCTGCATCTCTACAACTTTGGCAGAGAAACAAGACATGACAAAAATGTGGTAGCCTGTTTTAAACAACCAGTTTTCTCTTACTAGGCAAGTTGAAGGCATGACCCAGTTGGTCCTGATCTCCGCTGTGCCTAGGGGCTGAAAGCACAGCTGGGGAGCTGCGGCCCCCATGCCACACGAGATGCACCCATGACCCTCAGCATTCCCATTCCAACCAGCAATCCCACCAGGGAGCTCAAGACACCTCCCTACAGCCACCGCCTGCTCTAGATATAATCTCTCAACATCAGTGTAGGAAAAAACCCCAAAATTCTAACTGAAACCTGCCTGAGGTTTTTGGGTGCTTGCTTCCTTCTCTTTGGGGATGGGGCAGAGAGGAACACTTGGCCAATGTTTAGAAATAGTACATAAACCATGATTTTTTTTTTTTTTTAATATTGCTACTACCTTCGTAAAAGACAAAAGAGAAGCATGAAGCAAAGACCTTGCTAATAGGAGTAAGTTGGAAAGCCCAATTACTTTGACAGGGTCCTTTACAAATTCACATTCATCTTCCAAGCAAAGCCAGTCTGGAATCTGAGGATTCAACAAGCTGTAGCATAACTGGGTACTTGTGTGTTCTTAAAATAAACATTTCTTCTCTTTGCATGGAAATGTCATCTCTTTCAATTTACATCTCTGGAAACAAAAGCCCCTGGAAAAGTATACAGAAAAAGCTGGAAAAACCCCATCCTAGTTTGCAAACCTGAAGTAAGATATACAAAGGAAATGAACCTGTGATACTATTGCTGTAAAACAAACATTCTCTGTCCAGCACCACATTTAATTCACATTAGGTGCTTTTTTTTAATCCCAAGTTCTTCAATTTAGCAATGGCGAGCCACATACCATGATTAACTTAAATAGTTACCTAAATAGTTACAATTTTGTACACTGTTCTGTTTAAGGCCAAAACAGTCTATGAGATAAAGACAGAAACAATTTTGAGTTTGTTTTTATTTGCTAATGGATCAGTATAAATCTTTGTTGGAATAACAGCAGAGGCAGGAAAACAGGGGAGAATTTGTGGTATCATTATAGTTTTCCTTAGACATCGGTGTGTGATAGTATTTTGAATCACATTCCTAGATGTGTGTGTCTGCCTGATGGCTTTACAGGGAGCTTTGATTCCTATTTGTAATCATTTGTCAAACAACTTCTACATCTATGTTAGCCTGTATTAGCTAGTGTGAATACTCTACATGTTTAAAGTAGACCTTGAACAAAATCACTCAACAGGAGTCATTTTTATTTGATTTAAAAAAAAAGAAATATTTAGGTCTAAATTTCAAAGCTTAAGTCTTCATATCCAATTAAAAGAAAAGTTAATGAGATTATAGCCAAGCAACCATATGAAAGCCTGAGAATACATTTTGTAGCTGAAATTGCTTTGTTCTGGGTCTATTTTTGAGAATATATTTCAACAGAAACTCCCCTTGTATATGCAGCACACCCCCATCCATCCATCTCAAATGTTCTGTGCTCTTCCACAGCCAAAACCAGATTTCCCAAGACTGCAGTTTGGTGTACCAAAATCCATATTCATGTTACAACCAAGGCACATAATTTAATTTGTGGACATTTTATGGCTAAATTAAAGCAGCTACCAAAACCTCCAGCCTGCTTTCCTGCCTTTTCTGTCCTTGTATTTCTACTGTGTTGTGTTGATAATAAAATTTTCCATTGGATTTCCTCCTGACCAAGGAAGAGATCGACCTGCTATTGATCAGATGTTCAGTTTATTTGAAAGAGAAATGTGGTATTTGAATGAAGGCCTGGCTACATCTGAACATTTCCAGCCATATACAAGATCACACACTGAAATAAACACTGCTGGGGTAGTTTTTGATGTGCAGAGTGCTCCACTAACATGCTCCTATTACACTGGAAGTGAAGATCTGAAGGGCTATAGCTTACTACATGAAAAAATGGCATTTGGTGAGGAGGAAAACACACACCATGAACAGCCTGTAAACACACGGTTTAGAATTAGTGAAAAACAACTTGCTAGAACCTGGGAAAAGCCAGAAAAGAAACCATCCCATGCCACAAAAATGCTCATGGAGTTTAAGGTTAAGAAGGAAGCACATTCCAAGATTTCTGCTTCTTCCCTTCAAATAAGGTTTGATGATCTTAAAAATACATTGTGCAATGGTATCTCTCCAACATAGCTACACAGCTGCATTGCTCTAGCACTAGCCAGACCAAGCACTGGGATACTTTACTTGGAGTCAAACTTCTTGGAATTGATTAATGCTTGGTACTGCTCTAGAAAAAAAACAAAACAAAACAAAACCCCAAACACACAGGTTCTTACTATTCCAAATACCATGAAAACCCAATTCTATGGTATACACATAGTTAAGATGTTTTTGCCATTTTCATTACCAGGGAGGATGTGCCTCTGATCTGACTGATGTGGTGAGCAGCCACATGCCAGAAACATTATATGGGAATCTGTGGCAGCCTATTGCTATAGCAACTGCCAATAACTAAGAACATCAACAAAATTGTTTATCCATCTATTATAACCCTGATTCTGCTTGTTTGGGCTAAGACCTCTGAAAGGATGACTGCCAAAATGAAAAATATGTAAATGTTTGTTTTTTTCATTAAAAACCCTAACAAAACACCAATTATTTCAAAATTATCATGCTTTTTAAGGTCAGGTAAGAGGCCAGGAATCAAGAAATCTTTTGTGTTAATCCTAGTTTGGCCACTGATTTGCTACACAAATTGACCTAAGCTGCCTCAGCAGTGTCTGGCAATGATGCCTGCAATTGCAGTGACACATATGATGAATAATACCTGGTACTGAAGTGACAAATATTTATAGGGTGATGTGAAGAGACCCATCATTATATTAATGAAGTACCTTCTGGCATTGCTCTGCTTTAAGACAAATAAATGCTGATCTTGTACATATGGTCAAGGCAGCTTAACAGGCAAACACACAATTTATCAAACACTAAATGCAACTACAAACAGTCACTGGGACCACGAGGTTGGGGTTTGTCTAGAAGACAAAAACTCAGCATAGACTTCTAGATCCACCATCATTGTACCTCGTGGGTACTGCAGTTCAGTGCCTCTTTTCTTCGCCCTCCTTGCTGCTCTCTAGACACTTAGGTTTCCAACCAGGTTGTTTTCTCTGGTTTACCAGCACAGATCAATGAAAAGGCACAGATGAAGAAACTAAGTTCACTCAGGAAACCCAAGCTAGGAGGAGATGGCACACGAACTGACCTAGCGCCATGCAGCATTACAGCAGCATTTCCAAATGGAAACTGGTTTCTCCTCCCTTGAAAATGTTTTTCTGTATCAAAGTTTGGTGAAAATGTCACATTTTCCAGGAAAAAGCCACAGTAACCCACTCCTGTTTCCCCTCCTCTCGTCCCACACATTTTTAAACATTTCAGGCTGCTGCTGTCACAATTGCGACCCAAAAGCACAGTTTAAGAGATGAGAAGAGAGGAAAGCACTAAAGTAGCTAAAGGTCTCAATAACAACTTTGGGGGCAAAAAATACCCTGGTGTTTATATTATATTTTATTTTCTTCCTCTTCTGGGGTACAGGAAAAGGATAAAAAAACAAGGACCTTTCTTGCCTTCAGTAAACCTCACATTAATATTCGTAGTTTAGCATTTAGTTTCCTTAGGAGTGATGAGAAAAACTGTAACTGGTCTTTGCTATCTCTGTATTTTAAAGCTGGTCAGAAAATGGTTTCCTGTGAACAGCTCTTCCCTACAAGAAAAAAAAGTGTTCTGGTTTACCACAAAAAGGCAGTTTTCTACAGAAAGTAAAATCCCTCTCAAGGAAAGTATTAGTGCAATTCAGAACCTCATTTTCTACTAAAGAATAGCTTGCAATTTTTTTTTAACCAGCTATTACAGCTAAAACTGTACAGAATTGGTCATCATCTACTGTTTCCTGTTTTATCAAAGTTTGCATCTGATGCCCCAAGATTGAGTTTTTCAGGGCAAAACCTGCCCCTTTCTGTGCATACAAAGCACTAAGCAGAGCCTGTTTGAGTGCTAAGTAAGTCAGGGAACTAATGAAGTTATGGAAATATGAAGATCATGAACTACTTCAAAAATAATTTTTTTCTGCCACAGAAAGCGCCTATTTATGTTCTAAAACTGTACCAACTATAAAGCAAATTACTAAACTGTTAACATTTTCTCTATAATGGAAGTAGACTGTCTGAACTGAAACATACACAGAACGGTCACATTTACACTAACAGTCTTTAAATCCTCACTGAAAGCCTAACCCTCTGAAGAAACATCTTCTGAAAGGCCAATATGGAATATTAATTTCTATTTTACTGACATGCCATGAAAAATAACCACACAGTGTAATCTGATGCATTATCACCTCAGAAGCTAAACGTGGTGTCAAATTTACGGAGCCAATTTAAATCTGTAGGAAGCTGGAACTCTTTTATTATTATTGTTAAGACAGCTCCATTTTGGTGCAAGTTTCGAGCTCTGCAGTGTATTTGAGGTTCCTTTGCACTGGCCGACAGCAAATCCTTTGGAAAGGAGTCAACAGCAGAGAGAAGATAACGTTTCAGTGGTTCCAGTTCCCAAGATAAGCAAAGAGAAACGGTTTAAACCCAGTGATGTGTTGCTTTGCTGAAACATTTCTGCTTCTCTCTCCCTACACTCTACCGCCAACATTTAGCTAACTCTACTGTTGCCTGGGCCAAACAAGGGACATGCCAGCATGGATCATCCCATTAGCGGTAGCATTAACTTTCACCTGGATATTGACATATGGATGAAGGCAATCACAGAAGCATATCTGGTTGGAAGAGACCTCCAAGATCATCCAGCCCACACCTCGACTCAGCACTGAAGAGTCAACACTAAACAACATCTCTAATTGCCATGTGTAGACACCGTTTAAACACCTCCAGGGATGGTGACTCCATCATTGCCCTGGGCAGACCATTCCAGTGTTTGATAACCCTTTCAGTGTGCCAAAGTATTGATACAATCTTTTATTCTGGAGCAAAGCCCCTGATGGCCTCTGTGCCTCTGAAAGTAACAAAGCAGAAGACCAACGTCCAAACTTAGGTCAGGCCTTCAAAAAAGTATCTGCAAAATCAACAGTTACCAAACACAACTCCAAAACATCTCCCACTGAGAAAATAATTAGTTCATGCTACGATTGTTACAAAAATGGAGAGGGAATAGATGACTGAATATAGCTCTGCACGTCCACTGCTCCAACAACTGCAATCATGACTGGTTATACTGTCAACCCATGTGAGGCAAAACCCAGTTCTGGTCACTCAGACTTCAACACTCATGGTATCACAACCACCCTGCAAACACAGAGGCCTTGTTCCTTGCCTGCAGCTGCTGGGTACTGCTCTGCTGTTATATTTCAGGAAAATAAAAGAACTGGAGAGATGTGAATTCTCTTCCAGCTCAATTGCTTGGCACCTACAAGGCCAAAGGCTCCTAGAAAGTAATGCATAAAGCAAAATAATTAAAGCAAAATCAACAGGGGCTGGACTCAGACACCTGTAGATTTCTCAATCAAGAAAACATCCCAAGAGCAGTCTAGCCACAGAGGTGAGAAGCCCCATGACACCATGCCAGAGGTGGTGTGAGCAGCTAGGGATTTGCTTGGTGACTTATCTGGGAATAAGATACAGACTTGAGACCCAGGTGCAGATCCAAACATTGGAGCTATGGATGGAGCTGAGAGTAGCTCTGACACGCATGTCTTAGTCTCATCCAGGTAAGAACATTACACAGATCAGCTTTTTGGAGCTGTTGACAGCAAAGGTGACAGACCAAATTTTGAGCCAAAATGCAATTATCAAAGAACAAGAGAACTGAGAATGTTGTGTATCAGTAAGGGGGAAGTGCGGTACCCAGCATTTGGGTAAAACTCTCACCGCTCCCAAAGAATGGTGCTGACAAATGGCTTTAGATCACTTCTGGTCTTTGAAAGAGCCTTGGTGCTAACTCCTGGCTTGGAGCAGGGTCACAACACAGTGGTGGAAAGAACAGGAGAGGGAGTTTTCAAGTTAGAGGAACCAAGCAAAAGAGAAAAACCCAAAACAGACGTAAGGAGTAAGTGACAGAGTCACTGAAGTGGTTTCAGTGAAAGGTGATCACCACCTTCTACCAGCAGCACATTTAATCATCCTTGATGCAATTTCACTAAAGCAAATTCTATTTAATTTCATTGTGCCTGACCAAGCAATGCAATTCCTACTAGCTGGACACTTTCTAGCCTTCACATCAGGTTTTTGCAATAGCACTCATTCCCTCGAATTTATCAGTGCATTTATCACAGCAGTTCCAAAAGCGCCAGCTCCATGAGGCAGAACCTGGTGCTCAATACTTTATTTGTATTCAGCAGATCGACCTTTGCATTCTGTCCTGGTATGCTGATAATTTCCCCTGTTTCCAGGAGAACTCCAACTGCCCTGTCACGTAATCACTCCCCTGTCTGATGAGCAGAGTACTTTCCTTCACATCAGTTCTGGTGCCTTGCATATTTATACAGGTTTTAGCAGGCCAACCAGCCTAAAGCTTAACCTATAGACAGTTACATTCGTTCTGCTACAAAACTAACAAAACTCAGCTATTTAGATTACTGGATTTAAGACCAAATGCCACACTTTCAATGATTCTTTTGAAGAAAATAACCCACAACTATTCACAAAAGATAATCAAAGCTGGATTTGAGAATCTCTAGATATAGGATGCATCTAAAACCCCCAAGATGTATCTTGTAGCAGTGACATTTTTGCTACCAATCTAAAGGCCATCAGACACTCAATGAAAAACAAAAACCTCCCTGAGAATCTTTCCCTTGCAATTGTTTCTCTACTGAATAATTTCTTAGTAAAGCAGCAGGAGATTAATGGGGAGATCACAAATGATAATGATGTATATAGAAATAGGTGAAGTTCTAAAAAAAAAACCCCAAAATTAGTAATTATTCAGGTTCCTCTCCCCCATTACTCAAAATACATCAGTCGTCATGTCAGCCCACCTTCCCAAAGCCAGTTTGGGGTTTACAGTTGTACCCTTTGCCATCTGCACAGTAGAAAATGTGATCTGTGTGGCATAATTCCTCTTTAGCTTGGATTGGATCCAGGTCAAAGAGCTCTGTATTTTCAGCCCATTAGTCATGGGAATTAGAAGTATTATACAGCTGCTTTTAATTGGTAGTTCATGCTCAACCACTGCAATCCAGTCTATGATTGCAAAACTAGCTAAGTTATATTCTCAATAAAACATCATCCAGCCAACAAAAAACCTGTCCCAAAGCAAACTACATCTCACATGCATAAGTAAAACATAACTAGCTCCACACTCAACGATCATGGGAAAAATGTTGATGATCAGCCACAACTGGCCATTGGAGCAAAGCCCCAGCTCAGTGCCACGTTCCACCCCAGCTCCCTTTCAAAGGAAAGTCGTTCTCAATGCTCCACTGGTCAAACACAACATTAAGTAGCAAGCACTAAAAAGTTAATTGAATGTTTGCCAGGAGATGTATGCCCCATTTTTATACTGGATAATTAATTTCTTTGTTTTTATAAGAATTTTAAAGAGTGACCAACATGCACCCTGGGGGTAATGATCTTCATTCAAGGGAGACTTCTGACTTTTTGTGATACAGGACTTGTTTGTACTGGGAAACACTCCAAGATTATGCTCATGTAGGTGCTTGCTTTAACATTACACAAACTCTTGGATCTATTTTAACATAGGCAGCCAGTATCTTTGTACACCTCTCCTAAAAGAAGACTAT
>VWYK01066856.1:3546-17881 GCA_013399775.1 Semnornis frantzii | reverse complement strand
AGGAGGAAGTTGTTTGCAGTGAGGGTGTTGAGGCACTGGCACAGGTTGCCCAGGGAGGTTGTGGCTGCTCCCTCCCTGGAGGTGTTGAAGGCCAGGTTGGAGGAGGCCTTGAGTGACCTGTGCTAGTGGGAGGTGTCCCTGCCTATGGCAGCGGGCTGGAACTGGATGATCCTTGAGGTCCTTTCCAACCTTACCCTTCTATGATATTGTGGCTCTTAATGGAGTGACTCTCATCAACACGCTGGATCCCAGGCAGAGAACTGAGGATTGTGAATTAGCAATTAAGTAAAACATCATGGTGTAGGATCTTCTTTGTTTATAAACTAAGCTACAAGTGTCAAAATTTGAAGTCAAAGAAAGTGTGTGTGTGTGTGTACATACATGTAAAATATCCTAAACTGTTGGCAGTACCACAGACATACAGAAGGTAGCTGAGTTGCTTATGCTGTGGAATATATTGAGCAGATTTGCTGTTTCTGACTTCTTGTCAAGACTCAACAATTTATTCTTTATCACTTTAACCATATCAGTGACAACACAAATGTTAAAACCAACAGATTACTACTATTTATGTGTAGAAAACATTCCACATTGATAATGTATCTTCACCAAGCAGCCCTAGAAGTTAACTGCTGGCACCAAGTGGTCACTAATGAACTCAGAGCCATGTGGAGAAGAAAAGGTAGGGAGAAATTTCCAGCTTGTACAAAATACTCTTCCAAAGCAAGAGTGATTGGAAACTGCTTGCATTTAAAAAATCTAAAGAGCTGTGCATACATGCAGAGGCTGCCCCACAGTGTTGTGCTGTCTCACTGTGGTAGAGTATAAAACAAAATGTGCAGCCAGTAAGTAGGCAGAAAAAGTGTGGTAATACCAGGGGTGTGGACAGATTCTGTAGGACATATATAAAAATTGAATAAACCTTGTTTTTCTCACAACTGTGCAGCAGAAGGTAACATCTGCAGAAATCCAGGAGCCACAGAATGGTAAGGTTGGAAAGGACCTCAAGGATCATCCAGTTCCAACCCCCTGCCATAGGCAGGGACACCTCCCACTAGCACAGGGCACTCAAGGCCTCCTCCAACCTGGCCTTGAACACCTCCAGGGAGGGAGCAGCCACAACCTCCCTGGGCAACCTGTGCCAGTGCCTCACCGCCCTCACTGCAAACAACTTCCTCCTCACATCCAGTCTAAATCTCCCCTCTGCCAGTTCAAACCCATTGCCCCTTGTCCTGTCATTCCCAGACCTTGTCAATAGTCCCTCCTGAGCCTACCTGTAGGCCCCTTCAGATACCGAAAGGCTACTCTAAGGTCTCCTGGAAGCCTTCTCCAGTCTGAAGAGCCACATAGCATAGAGTTTTGTGTTGTTTTGTTTTTTTTCCTTCTTTAATCAGTAGGAAAAGTCTGTTGAAGTGGTTCCCCTTCCTTACTTCATCTCAGTCTCTTTTTTCATGGCAGATTTCTGATAACCAAGCTATCATTATAGATACAAGTAGGTGGTCATGACTGATGTGCAGAAGACACCAGCTCAAGGGGTTTCTCAGACCTTCCATTGGTGACTCTGGGACTAGGGCATTGCCCTTATGCACAACTGCAACAGCAAAACCACATCTTCTGTGGCACAAGCTGGCTGTGCTCGTGAGGTACTCCACAGCATGCAGATTTGCATGTGAATTATGAGTACATTCAAACTAAGGTCACTTCAGCAATGTGAGAAGGAGGTCCACGTGGGGACTGCTTTATTGACTTTGTGTAAGAGATTTCTGCAGCTGATCCAGGGTGCAGTTTTTTCTAATTGCTGCAATATAATCCTGGGCTGCAAGCTAATGTCTTGTGGATCTCTCTCTGGTTTAGGCAGATGTGTGTTCCTGTTTCCTCCTTAATTGCTGACTGGCTTCAGCTCCTTGTTGTAGGCATATGCCACGTTGTTCTTCATGCCCTGCTAATCAGAGCTTTCCTTGAGGAAGTTAGATTTTTTTTCTTCTTCCCAGAGATTGTCTTTGTAACTAATTTCTCCAGTAGCCTGATATGCCATATCCCATTAAAGATTACAAAGCAAAGTCAGCAAGTATGACAATGGATTAAAAAAGAAAAGAGGAAGAAAAATAATTTATCTCTTGATTTGAGAATGTGCAAGTGAAACGAATTTTGCCTCAATAATTACCCTGCTGAAAGAAATAGAGCTTAGAGATAATAGAAAGGCCAGTGTAGTAATTGCTTGTAGTACTAAACAGTTGATACAGTGGGGAATTTGAATTGCTTAATGAACTCATTTAGAGGTAGATTCATTGTGTCCTTTGACAACGACCGCATACGTTCTACCAGACAGGCTTTTAATTCTTCTCTCTTTCCTTCTTTCTTTCACCACTGTGATGGGGAGGGGGTAATTAATTAATGTGAGATGATATTTACATATATTAACAGTTTATTAATATTAAACATTCAGAACTCTCATCACCCCCAGCACCATTTAATAATAATAATAACAGGCTCTTTGCAATGTTATGGAAACTATGTACAGGTTATAATAGGATCCAGAGATAACTATTAAATATAAACATGAATTGAACTGGATTTAAACTGGCAGAGAAGCTTTGCAGTCAGTACACTGCTTGTGGCCAGTACGCCGCTTGCTCACTAGATGGACACAAGGAGCAACTTTCTGCTTAGGGCAGAAGGCAATTAATAATTCCAAGAGGCTTTGGGTATTTACTCACAGAATTCTATCTGACAGTACCCAAGGCTCGTAGCAGGGTTGCTGTTGGTAGACATCAGAGACTTTAGAGTTTCCCCAGGCTTCTGGGGAAAGGAGGCAGACGATCTCTGACCTGTTCCTGGCTCTCTGGATGATTTGTGTTCTCTCCAGGGCTTCTGTCTGGGCAGAAGGCTTCCAGGTGCAGGCAGATGTCTTGCGGTGTCACGCCGGCTGTGCAGGCCAAATGCGTGGAGGGATCAGAGGCAGCAGGCACAGACACACCTTGGAATGGCAAAGGCCTCTGTGCTCCCTGCTCATCTCCTTTGATCCAATACAGCCTGAGACCAATGGGCCTTTGGACACAGGATAGCCAATCCAATGGCAGTTAGCCAAGATTTGCCCATATTAGGTGAAGCCGTAGGCCTGCTTTACCCTTTTTTGGGCAGAACACAGCCCTGCACAAGGCAACCCTGTGCACCTTGTTTACAGCAGGGTCTGGGCAGGCCACAGACCCCAGACTCCAGGCTCCAGGCCCTTTGTCCCTTTTCCCGTGGTTGCTCTCCCCAAAACAGCAGGAGGGAGAGCAGAAAAACATGGCTGGGCAAGGCAGGAGAGGTACAAACCCAATTTGGCCTGCTCAGGCCTACCATGACAACCACTTACACAAAGACGAGGCAACAATATCTCTTCAGCAACAGAAAGACATGAAATGTCTGTACAAGTCTATAAGTTTTGAAAATGGGGAGATATTTTTCACTCAGGAACTTCATGCTATGACTTCAGAATAAAAAAAAAAAAAAAAAAAAAAAAAACCCAACAAACACATCCAAAAGTTTTCCCAGTTAGGTAACAATAAATAGGTGCTAGTTGACACCTTCCAGCTTTCTCACAGTGTAGCATGGTGTGAAGCTGGTGAGTAGAACCTCTGTGATCCATCTGAAATATGTCAGAGTTGCAGATCCTTCTCCCCTCCTGTGGTTTGAGTGGCACTCATTCTACACTGGGCTCTGCTTCTCATGCTAGCACTTTATCATCGAAATGTAGGTACTGCCCAATCACTCAAAGTGCTTCCACAGAAGGCTTGATACCAGGAAATGCTGCTTTGATGATTCACTTCATTAGTCTCTGTTCTCTCTTCCCCTCCATCTTCCTCTTCCTCCTTCTCTAAAACACTGATTTCCTCTTGATATCAAAGAAGAACATCAGAGACAGTAGGCAAATATGCTATCACCCAGGCTTCTCCTGTTTCAAGAAACTGTGTAAACCTCCTGAATTAAAAACTGATTGTGTGGGAAGGGCTGGCTACATCTGTGCAGGGTCCTTCTGAACTTTGTCCTCAAAAGGATGTGGGGGCTTCTGCTATGACAGTATCAAGATTACTAAAGACTGAATGCTTTACAATTGGGGTACTAAATTCTTCCATGCATTTTCAGGAGACAGGATGGCTTTCAAGAGTGCTGGCACAGCTTGAATTCAGTGTTTTGGCCAAAGCTGAGGCAGGTGGGCTCTGAACCACAGTTTGTAACCCTGCTTTGTGTGCTGAGACCCCTGCTCTCTAGCTATGTGTTTGCATGAGAAGTAGTGTGCACAGTTCTTTTGTGTGAGCAAGGAGGAAGCCAAAATGTGTTCTGATCTCAGTGTCTGAGGAACCTCTACAAGTTGCTCTATCCTCACCACAAGGACACAGACTGAGATCTGTGGTGCTGAGGAGACTGTGGCATGCCCACTGTGCCAGTCAAGCTCCATTCCTTGTTTTCTGTAAACACATTTGGTGGTTTGTGACAGGATGAGGGGGGAACTAGGGGGAAGTTTAACTACCAATCTCTTTGTTTTCCTGCAGATCTTCTCAAAAGCAACCAAAAATGTGTTTTAATCAGCAGACAAACCTGGAAGTGTTAGGGCTTGGTGCATCTGGCTTGGGTGGTTCAGCATGCTGGGGGAATGGCAGGGTGTTCTGCAGCAATTTCTGATGCCATCTGAATTTGTAGTGAGCTAAGAAATTCTGGCTCAGTTACCTGAAACAATTAGGTCACACTTCTTGTGCAGCAGTATGTAATTCTAATCAGAGACTCAACAAAGCAGACTTGGATTAGGTTTTAAATGATAGCTGAGCAATGATAGTACTAGGACTTCATTTAAAAATATCCCAGATGGAATAATTATACAGCTAAAAGCTTCATCTGAGATTTTATTTTTGTTTAATCCTGGAATTACAAAAGCCAGCTTGAAAGGATTTAAACAGAGTGTTGAGGCTGCAAGAAATGGATGCCAGAAAAAGGAAAGCAATGAGAACAAACCTTTATTTTCTGACAACAGCTGGGTTTGGAGTACCAGGTACATTAAATAGTTTACTGTTAACTGAATTTTACTGTTTGAGTTATGAAACCATGTAACAGCAAATTGAAAGGTACTAAATTTGTATAAAGATGGGAAATCTTGGGAGCTCCTAGGATAGGCTACAAATAGTTTGCAAACACAAACCATGTTTTCACCTACTTCTTGCTGTCTTGAGACTTCTTTCGTGAAAAGTCTGACAGCAACAAACTCTCAAACCCAAGAAAGCCACCAGAGGATCAAAACTAATGGTTAGAGAGAGAAGAATTTGTTGTATGGCAGTCCATACACCAGCTTAGGTACAATAGACTTAAGATGTTTAAGTGGTCTGAAGCAGGGACCTCGACAGATTCAAACATGTAGAAACTGCTGTGTTGCACTCTTTCTGTGTGCAATAGGTAGCCATAAAGTTAACATAGAATGGTAAGGCTGGAAGGGACCTCAAGGATCATTTAGTTCCATAGGCAGGGACACCTCCCACTAGTACAGGTCACTCAAGGCCTCCTCCAACCTGGCCTTGAACACCTCCAGGGAGGGAGCAACCACAAGCTCCCTGGGCAACCTGTGCCAGTGTCTCACCACCCTCACTGCAAACAACTTCCTCCTAACATCCAGTTTAAATCTCCCCTCTGCCAGTTCAAACCCATTGCCCCTTGTCCTGGCATTGCAAGCCCTTGTCAATAGTCCCTCCCCAGCTTGATTGCTAAGAAAAGGTTGGGCATTCCTCTTCTAGAAAATTCAAGAACACTGTAAGGAAATATATCAGAGACAGTATAAAAGGCAGAGTTCACACAGAACTACCTCCACATACAAAGATATTTATGTGAAAAACAAAATAAGCCAAGGCAGCCTCTTGCATTTAGAAGAAGTGCCAGAGTTCTTACAAATTCCAGGGTTTGGCAGGAATTTCATTCTGGCTAAGTGTACTCAGTATAAATAAAAAAAAAATTACAGCCATCTCTCTGGGACTCAGTGAATAGCTCTGCAGTGGAAGATTACTGGGCTATCAGATTGAAGTGTATTAGTTTTCAGTTAAAGGCAGACACACAAGCCAGCAAAATGGGGCATTTGAAAATGACTGTAGGCAGTGGAAGGAGGAGAAAAAAAAGTGTTTATAGTGGTGAGCACAGCCCTTTTAAGAGAATATGGGGAAAGTGTGTTTTGTAGTATCAGGAAAAATTATCCAATAATCTAAAGATATTTGGGCATTGGTCCTGCAAACAGCATCCTCTTCTAGGAACCAGAAGTAAATGACTGAAGGGAAAATGCAAAGTTGTATCAGAGGGATGCAAGAGTTCCCACTGAAGAAGTATTTTGCCCATCACATCAGAAAGGTCTTCTCTTAAGCAAGAAAAGTCAGGAGGAGCTGGGTAGGCTTTCTTCTGTGTGAACTGCAAACAGGAGTGTGAACAGAATGGATGCTATCAGTCAGAGCCTTCCTGAGCACTGGTGCTGGGCTTTGGGGCAGTCACTGTCAGCCTCCTGCTGCACCTGAAGCCTCGATGCTATTTTCAAGTATATTCACATGCTCAGCACTTGTGAGAAATGCAGGTTCATTTGTTTATGATAAGCTGGCAGTGTGAAAGTGGTTGTAAATGGCACTCTGCCATCTCACCCACACAGGGCCCTCCCTTCTCTGGGCAAGGACTTCACCAGTGTTGCCTCCTTCCCTCTAACCGCTATATCGCCATCACCTACTGCTTTGGCACAGCTCCCCACGTGGGCCCTGAAGTCAGGCACCACTCTTAAACGAGCCCTTGTAGTTGTTGCAGGTACAAACACTGACAGAGCTCCAGCTCTGCTTCTGAAGTAGAGTGGCCTGTCTTGGTATCCACACACAAAAACATCATAAACTCTCCACGGTGCAGTGTAGCTACAGACCTTCAGCAATATACTTTCTGTTAATGAAAAGGAAAGGTCAAAGACTGTCTCAATTTGTCTTTACTCACAAGCAAGAAGGAAGGTTAAGATCCCTGGATTGCTTAAGTAAGCAATACTAAACTGAGTAGCTTTCTGCCCAGATTGCCTGCCTGAATCAGCAACCTGAGGATGCAAAGCTGTCTAATGGGCAGGGAGTTAGAAACTGTAAGAAGGAGGATCCAGTTCTGAGGTAATAAGAGACAAATCTGTTTGCACCTCTTTGAGCCAGAGAAGCATGGACTTTGTAACAGCATGGTTAACATTTGAGATAGATGTGCACATCACCAGTGGTAAAAATCCTGCATGTCCTAGTGTTCAAATAAAGCAGAAGTCATTCAGTCATATTTTTGTCTGAGAGACAAGCACCAGCTGAAAGCAACCATAAAGTGTGGTTGGTAATGGGGATGGGCAAGAGAAGCTTGGCACAATCACAATCTCTGACCAGGAATGAAAGTTACTTTTTATAATACTCCTATTATCTGAATACAATGCTGGCATAGATTAGTGGTTTTCCCAAAGATAATGAAATTGATTCTACCAGCAGTATGCCCTACAAAAGTTAGTTCCTCTGTATACTGCTGCTTTTTGTGGTAGCTTTTCTTGTTGCCTAGTTAGTATGGAAACAAAGATTCGGTGACTCTTGTTCAGTACCAAATTATCATTAGTTTATTTACTCCTCTTAAAGCAACATGAGAATCAACGTTGAATTTGCTGAGGAGGGAATTGGAAGGGATTAATGTCTTCTGTTTTCACACAGAATCGTCTGAGAAATGAAAAATCCCTTTTCTGCCCAAGAAACCTGAACCTAAACCTACCTATCCTACCTAAAGGACCCCAAGGAAATGCTGGATGGGAGGCAGAGATTTAAAGATTGGCATGCAAATATGTTTGCAGAATTTCCCGTGGTATCTTTTCCTCTTGGCATGAGACAGTTGAAACATTCAGTGAGCCAAAGACTGGGAACTAATTGTTAGGGAAGTTACCGCAGAAGTGAGATACCTGTGCTGCAGTGGTGAGCAGTTAAGTGCTCGGTTCAGTGAGCAGTGTTAGTAGTTATAAAAGAGTTACTTCACAGTCTTCCCAAAGCAGATGGTTAAAGCATTCTCTTAAAACAATAGGCAGCTCTTGACAATAGATTTAAAACTGCTGTGTCTCATCTTTTTTTTGGCAAGCAGCTGTTTTACACGTGTTTGGCAAGTTTCATAGCTGTTCACTTCCTCAGCTTGGTCTTTGGTTGAAGTAGCCTGAAACAAGGGAAAAATATTTTAGTTTGGACTGGATTTTCTTTTTTTTTTGTTTAAATTGAAAAAACGTGGTTCAGATGAGACAAAGGAATGTACTTTTCTGTGTGCTGAAACAACCGGGGGAAATTGTTCCTACAAACCTAATGCCAGCTCTTTGAAGGGGGGAAAAAAAAAGATAACAGAATTTATCTGTGTTCAATGATTTAAAGCCTCTCTGACTGTGTTGGGGGTGACTTGCTATGATCCATGGCATCAAACATATTTTAAGAGACAGGCCTGTTCTGCTGGCCTGCCATTTGTGTAGCAAAAATTCATTAAAACTGGGGCAGATATTACAGAGACAGATCTCATGGTACTTACATTGGGATTTTATTTACTGCTCTGATTGCTTCCTCACACTCCATGCTGTGTGAATCAGCTCGTGTCCAGGAGGGCAAGAGTTGTGCAGAGGAGATGGCAGGGAACGAGCTGAGCTTTTCAGCCCTGAGGCAGCTCTGTGTAGATGTTAACAGTGCTGCTCCTGGATCCTAGCTGCCTGTGCAGCGCAATGCTGGGCTCGGTGAACTTGCCCTGCCCTGGCAGCCGTTGAAGGCTCCCTGCGCTGCCTGCTGCTGCGGGTGCCCCAATGCTCACAGGAAGTCAGCAGGCTGAATGAATGCTTTCTGCAGGTCTGTGCATAGAACTGATCTCTTAACGCTAAACACAGGCTTTTCAGCTGCAAATCGTTTCACAAGAGTAATTTTAGACTTTTAATGAAAAGACAAGGGGCTTACCCAAAGGGTTATCTGAGGAGAATCTTTCTCAGAGAAGCAGAGAGATGTGGATGTCATCTGAAAATGTGTCTTTGGCCCCAATACTGGGGGTGGAAGTGCTTGGCCGTTTAGAAAATCCATTCTCAGTTACAGAGCAGCTTGTTACTGTCAGGCAGTTAATGTTTAAAAATCACTTCTTTTCTGTTTTCATTGCTGTACCTCAGCAGAAATATATTCTGTTTTATCTAAACAGAAATAGAGCTGACTACTTTGCTTGCAAAAACTTCCTGTAATGTAGTTGAAGGGTCTGTTGCTTGCCTTTTTTTTTTTTTTTTTCATTTTCAAAATGAAATAAAAAAGAATTAATTGCTCAGCTGCTGCTCTGAATTCAAGGAAAGCCAACCCATAGAAATCATTCTGACATAGCTTAGAGATGGGCTGGATGCCAGCAAGGGAACATAGGGAAGATAAAAGCAATATAATTTTTCTTTATGCAGTTCTTCTATTGATGCATTACTGCAGTGCAGCCTGCTAAGTTAGAGCCTGAGTCTCCTAAGCTGCTTCTTCTTGCTCCTAAAGTTATAAGCAGCTTTGGTACATCTTATGCAAAGGCTAATAAACTTGATACTTACCATCATGAGAGACTGCAGCATTCTTAATGTCTCATAAGCTGGCAAAACTAACTAAGGAAAAAAATTAGACTCGAATCACAGAGACTGTCTTTATAAAAAGGCAACATTTTAAACAAATCCTTGACAACTCCTAAAATAACAGAAAACCAGAAAATAACTGGGTCAAGGAGAATGGTAGGACAGCAGGTTTATTCAGCCTACAAGTTTCAGTAGCCCAATCTAGTCAACCTTCTCTACATCCCTCAGAGATTAAAAAAACAATCTTACTGTCACTACCTGCCTTGAGAACAGAGAATTAAGCATCAAACTTGCCTGCTCCTCCAGAAAACTTAGACCAGGCCATTGGTCTGACTGCTGTAATTCATCTGTGCTATGCCTGAGCAGGCTGTTAGAAGAAAGGCTGTGGATCTGACTTGCTCTCACTTGCAGTAGGTAGAAATCTGATGCTTTGACACAGGATTTCTACTTCAGTGCACTTAAGTGTGTGAGAAACTTAGCTCTGTAAATGCCGCTGAGAGAACGATTCCTCGCTGCAGCTCTTTCCAAGGCCCATGTTTTGAGTCTGCTTCTCCCTTCAAAGAGTTGCCTACTGGCAAACTTGGGGCTATTTTTACAGAGCAATCATTGAAGATGTTGACAAAAAAATTAGAGAAGTCTGCTCTTTAGACATAACCAATCAGAAAATGCCATTTCTGTACCATGCCTGTGGGCTGACTCTGGCGTCCTTGGTCTTTTTTTAGTGGGGACAGGGCAGTTTAGAAAGAAGTAAAATTCAAGTGTTCTGCTATGGCCCTTCTTGTGTTAAGGAAGGGGAACCTGCATTCTGGAGCACTTTTTGGGTGCTGGTGGCAGAGAAACAGAAGCATAAGCAGCTATATCTGTTTTGAAAGGTACCACAGGAAGATAATGCCAGTCTTAGGTATAAAGCATCTTCTCTTTTGGGGAAGAGCCTTGCCTTGAATGTTACCACAGCACGCTGCAGGCAGCCAAACCTCCAGCACAGGAGATGTGAACAATGAGACTATTTCTTTTGTTTTCGAAGAAAGGCAAGATGGAGAAAAACAAAATGAAGCTTTCTTACATTTCATGTGACTGTAGTCACATCTTGCTTACAGTGTATCATGAGAGTCAATTAAACACTGCAGGATTTTTTTGGATGCCCTCCTGATTCTCTGTCATTCTCTCTTTGGGGTTTAACTGCTGCTGCTTTATCTAGAGCTAAGCAGCTTGCACCAATTTCAAGTTGCTGCTGCTTATTAAAAATTGAACTATATCTTTTCTCTGTTCTTAAGGGATATAACTGAGGCTCCAAGCAGCTCTGAAATTGGGTTTGTGAGTAGGAAATACAGGTGGCATTTACTAGATGGCACAAGTAAGACTGGAGGCTGCTTTTGCAAAGCCAGAACTAATTTTGACTGAGAGCACTGCTGGTTTTCCACCATTTTGTCAGCAGGAAAACCTGACTGAGAAGTATTCTTGTGTGCTATGTTCTTGTTCATAGAAATGAAGTTAAGTACTTTTGCCAGGTAGCTGCAACTCAAGCAAGTACAGTTCAGGTGAGCACAGGCAATTCTGCTGCTTACTGAGCTAATCAAAATCATGATACTTGTTCCCTTCCCCCACTCACGTTTTGCCCATTGCCTTCTCACGAAACAAAATGAAGCTCTTCAAAGACAGTTTCTTGAATCTCAGCTCATGGGAAAACAAAGGCCATGTAGGAGTCTCCAGCTGCTACCACAGTACAAGTGCAACAGGTGCCAAGGAAGCTGGTGGAGGCCCCATTCCTGGAGACATTCAAGGTCATGCTTGATGGGACTCTGAGCAGCCTGGTCTAGTTGGGGATGTCTGTGCTTACTGCAGGGTGGTTGAACTAGATGGCTTTTAAGGGTCTCTCCCAACCCAATATATTTTATCATTCTGTTTATTTAAATATATATAATTTTCCTCATCGTTGACCTGCAGTTCTTGCTCTCCTACTGTCGTGGTGATCATCAACAAAATGTATTAAAAAAAAAAAAATTAAAATATATTGAACAATCAGGCTGGGAAGTCAAGACTTAAAATGTAAACTTTCACATTTTAAAAGATAAATCAATTAATTAAGATGCCTCCCTATTGCCAGGAACTCAAAAGTATCTTTCCACATTCCAGGTGTAGATATACATAAGCAAAGTTGCCTCAATGCTATCATCTACTCAAGCTAATGAACTGGCTTCAAATTTAAGCAAATGAAAAGTTTTTATGTGTTTTCCTTTACAAGATTTAAATGTGCAGGTCATAAATTAAAAAAAAAAAAAAAGAAAGAGATATCAAACAGTATAGAAAAGATAATGTCTTGATTTAAGTAGGTTTATTTCTGAGTCAATATGTATCTGGCAGTGAGACACAAAGCTGCTTATCCTCCCTGTATCTAGATATACAAGTGGTGGTATACAAGATTGCTGCTGTGTTGTTCAATTAATGCTAAGTGATGGCAACATGCAGAATTTGAGATGCATGAGAGCTATGAGAAGTCTAATTAATGCAGATGTTCTGCTTCTGCTTTGATTTTTTTTTCTCTTAAATTACTTAAACTGAACTCCATCCTCTGGCTGGATTCTAGCATGTGCTTTTCCCATGTGTGGTGAGAACAAGAATGTGTGATACAGTCAAGTTGACAACAACAGAGATAAGCAACAATGCAGAAAGCAGTTGCAGTTTCTCACATTAAGCTTACTGCATTTTAAGACAGATGTTTGCTAAGGCCATGTCAAATCTGTGGGGCTCACCCTCTAGTCAAAGGAGCACAAGTCTCTCAAATTTGAGGCTTTCTACTACGTTATAATGATTATTTCTCTCTTCAGAATAAATGCAAGGGCTTGGCAGCCCTGTCTATGGGGGGGTTTGTTTGTTTTTTCCCATTCTTTTGTGTCTCTTTTGTTTTTACTGCAGCAGCTTTTGTGGTGACCTATTGGAATGAATAGCAGTTAAAACCAACCTTCTTGACATTGCATTACCAGCACCAACCTCCTCTTAATTTTTTTTCTGACAGGCTTTTCAGAAAGAAATTAATGACTTGCTTTATAGTCACAATTAATAGTAACACATTCTCCTATGTTTTTATAGTCAAAAGCAAGGAGCAAAAGTTTGACAGGATTTTTTTTCCTTCTGTAGGCATACCTAACTAAGAATTTACAGCTAGATCCAGTCTTCAGTTTCACATCTTCAATTCCTTGTCTCCATTGTGAATGCAAAGAATTACCGAAATCTCACTGAATATCCAAACTCAGTTCATTTTTTAATCACTGAGGTTTCCTTCATCTGACTCCTCCTCATTTTTCATCTCTAAGGAGACAAACACTGCCACGAAAATAGTCTCTTGGTTCACTTGTTCCCACCACTGAGTCTTCTGTCACTCTATGCTTTATATTTGCCTTCTTAGCCCTCTGCTAGTGACATCAATGTGACGACAGAGAGAGCTCTCGTTGGAGGTGCAGGAGACAAGGCAGCAGAGGAAGAGGTGGACTGTCCTCAAAGGAGCTCATTTTAGTCCCAGTGAAATAGAAGGAAAGCACAGAACATATTGGGGGGGAAGATGAACTGCTCCTACATAAAAAGATATTTTAAGCTCATATCAGCTGTTAGAAATCCATATAGAGACAACTCCATTTCAGGGGCTGCTTCCATTACGTTAGCACTATGCAAAATGGATCTCAAAAATAGTAACAATAACTTTTCTCTGTACAATTCAGAATTTTCTCTTCAGGCTGCCTGGCCTGAAATCCCCTTTCATGTCATCTGACTGATCCTCTTTTCTATTTTTCTGCCCTGTCTTCCTCTCTCCCTACTCCTGTCTGCTTGCAAAAAGAGTTCTCCTGCACCTTCAGCATCTTTTGAAAATGCCCACCTTGCTGTAGTGAATATCTCTGCAGGCTGACTTTGCTACTCCACTGTGTTGCTCTGTATTCTGTAAGGTGTAGTGTAATCTGCTTCTGAATACGAGATGCTAGAAAATGTGAAGACAAATGATGCCTGTGAGCAAGCAAACAGGCTCATGATCTGTATGCAACAGAGCTGATGTGGGACTTCAAGGGTAGATATTTCAAGGATTTAAAATCTACAGATGCAAAGTGCATCCACACTTGTGAATATGTTGCCCAAATCAAACCAGACCTCTTCTGAAATCCTTGTTTGTACTATTCCTTCCCAGTAGATTGGACCTTCTTTTGAAATAGGTATGGGACAGGACCAGTTTTACTGTCTGTACCAATACTTCATTCAGCAGTAAGTTTCAAAACAGAATCCTTTTGGTAACCTTCAGGAAGTCGAAGATTGTCTGTTAACCAGAATGTATGTCCTCTCCAAGCTGTGCACACTCCAAACATCACACTTCTGCTATGGGCATCAGTGACACTGCTGTTAACCACTTATGGCCTTGTAACGGGATGGGGAAAATTAATTAATGTGAGACGATATATAAAAATATTAACAGTTTATTAATATTAAACATTCAGAACTCGCATCACCCCCATCACCATTGAATAATAATAATAACAGGCTCTTTGCAATGTTATGGAAACTATGTACAGGCTATAACAGAACCTGGAAATAGTTATATTTCCAGTATATATATTATAATATATACGTTAATTAAACACGATATAAGCTGGCAGAGAAGGCTTTGTGGTCAGTATGCCGCGTGCTCACTAGGTAAGCATAGGACACAAGGAGCAACTTTCTGCTTAGGGCAGAAGGCAATTAATAATTCCAAGAGGCTTT
>VWYK01066774.1:4931-16136 GCA_013399775.1 Semnornis frantzii | reverse complement strand
AAAAAAAAAAAAATCTATAACTATTGCCACAATCTAAAATTTTATTAATAACAAATTAATCGTGAAAGAGTCCTGTACACAAAAGCTTTGTGATGAGTGAAATGTTTATATTGCAGCATTGTCCCATGGTTCATGGTAATATTAAACTTCAACATATCTGAAAGACAAGAGGAACTGTAAAAAACAACTGTATTTCTGATGAATCTGTAATGTGTTCTATGGCTGGGTAACCACGTGGAGTTAAGACATTTGCATAGTAATTATTATAACTGGACTCAAACTATAGAGATGTAGAGTTCTTTTCCATAATAAGTGAGAATTGCCTTTGAATTTAGTGAAAATCCACCTTTGGTAGTTTCCCCATCAATACCACAACTTTAACTCAGGAAAAAAGAGTTATATGGAAGCTCGAAGTGGTGACACTTCACTCATGTATGTGTAAAATTGTGCCTGAAAGTAATGGATTTTATGACCTGTATAACGATAAAGAAATAAATTCAAGTTTTATACTAACTGTATCCCCCTCAGCTAACATTAGGATTCAGTAGAATTGAGTAGCTGAGAATTAGAGAGTTTAGGTGAAAACCTCCCCAGCATCCCTTATGTGATGAGACACTGAAGCAATTATTTTTTAGTGTAAGGATCACCAATAAAGGAGAGAGAATGTTCAATTTTAATTGCAGGAGGAAGGTCTTTGATTAGCTCTGAGCTAACATTGGTGGGTTTCTTGATTTTTTTCAGTTTTACTTTCTACTTAGACTCTTATAGTATGTAGTGAATGGTCAAAACTGCATTTATTAATCTTTTGTAACATAGCAGGAAAGAACTCACATTTTGTAGCTGGACTAGGACTAGAGGATTCCGAGGGCTCTAAAATGGTAAACTAGAAATTCTGATTTTCTTTTGATACAGAATTTGAATTTATATGTATAAAAAAGCAGTTATGCAGTTTTTCAGCTACCCAGTGTTTTACAACAAAAGTGACTGCACTGGGTTATTCCATCTTTTGTTCTGTCAGGACCAATTTTTTACTTTGTTGAAGTGTAGCATTTTCATACTGATATTCAAGGTCAGCGTTAGAGCAAACCCTGGACATGACTGAAGAACAGTTGATACTCAATATTACGCTTGTAATTCAAAGCACTATGTCAGCCTAATCATTTGCAATTACAACTGTGAATGCGACAGTGAAACTCTTCCCTTTGGTTTTCTTTCTACTCCATTAGGTGGGTGGTTTGTAGTGCTTGGCCACATCTTGCAGACAGGCTTGTTCATTTTCTGTCAGGATACTTTCTGCTCTGGTTTTCCCTTAACATTTGCTGCTGGTAAACTCCAAAACTTTCTCTGCTGATGTGATTACATTTCCCCAGAAAATGCAGTTTCAGCTTTTCTCTGCCTCCTGGTATTGCACCACTTGCATGTGTCTGCATTTTTTTGGTTTCTTCCTGAGTGGGTTTATTGGATGTGAGGTGCTCTGACAGTATAGTCAGTCCCTGGGAAAAACTGGAAGACCATGAGGGAAAGTTGCCATAGTTCACCCCTACTCCAAAAATCTCCCAGTCTGTAAGGTTGGACAGGATTCTCTCTGCACTTCAGTTGTGGGCCTGTCATACAGAGTGAGCCCCTTGTGAAGGTCAATCGTAACATACATCCCAGAATGCATTCTTATGTCTTTAGTTTGTTCTAATACCAACGTTAGCTTTAAAAAAACACAAATGGTGGAGGGAATGAGGGGAGGGGAAAAAAAACAACCCAAAGAGATCCAGCTGCGGCATGCTGGGTGTTGTCCAACAGTACAGGGGCAATCATCAATGTGTTATAAAAGCTTGTGTAAAGGTATTATCCCTTTTCCTTAATTTTCTTTTCCTTCCAAGTCAAGCCTCTCTATTTCTTTTTCCTGCACCCTAGATATGAATATAACATGGTGATCCATTAGTCTTAGGATGGTGAAGGACTGAGAACAGCTGCTGACAGTGCTTGGAGCAGTTTGTATGTTCAGCCAGCTCACCATGGCCTCTGACTGCAGGCTATTGAAACAGTTAATCTCAGAGAGGCATGTGTGCCATCCTTCACACTGTCTTGTTGTGTGCTGTCCTTCACACTGTCTTGTTATCATGGTCAATCTGTTACAAAGATGCAGATTCCATTTTCTGATCCCTCTTCGCATCTCCAGCCAGAGATCTTGAGGTCAAATGAGGTCAGCATTCTGCATGATGTCAGAAAGCGCATGGGTTAACACCATTCTTATCTCAGTGTCATGGCTCTAGGACTATACAGAGGGAGCTGTCATTTCTTTAAACCTGCAGACCCTGAAATGCTGTCTTTTGATTGAAGTTTCTTTTTTTTGGAAGCTTTTCCCAATGCTCCATGTCAGGAATAGACTGAGTCCAGACAAGTTGATTTGAACTGACAAAAACATTTAATTCAGGTTGATGTACTTCTACTACTGAGCTAAAGTGCTTTGTTAATAGTGAATTATATGATTAGAAAGAGAAAATGTTATTGATAAACTTCGTATTTTTTTGAAGAATAATCTGTCTTCTTTCATAGAATCATAGAATGGCAGAGGCATCCTCAACTAGATCATGTTGCCCAGAGACCTATCAAGCCTCACCTTGAATATCTCCAAGGATGAGGCCCAACCACCTCCCTGGGCAACCTCCTCCAGTGTTCCACTATCCTCATGATAAAGAACTTGTTCCTGATGTCCAGTCTAAATCTGCTTCTAGTTTGAAGCCATTGCCACTCAACCTATCCTGCAGGCCTTTGTAAACAGTATTTCTTGTAGGCCACCTTCAGGTACTGGGAGGTCATTATTAAGTCTCCCCAAAGGCTCCTCTTCTCTAGGCTTTGAAGCAGCCTAGCTTTTGTGTCATTACTTTATGTGTGTACCTGTATGCTGTATTTTTTTTTTCCTTTAAAATGTGGTCTCTAGATGACTTCATGCTTAAGTTCAACTTTAGGAATATTTTGAGATGGAAACAGATATGTTTTCTGCAAGTAAATGATATTTGGAACTGGCCGTCACAGTTTTTATTTTATCTCAACTGAAAATAATCAAGAGATTAGCAAGCAATTATTTTTGTCCTTAATTCCCATGTCAAAACTGTTTGTGTTAACTAGATAAAACACATTCTGAGGTAATATGTGGAAGGGCTTGTTTATCAGCAAAAACAATAAATTTATCCTCACTTGACCCGATTTTTTTTTTTTTTTTAATGCATCTAAAACATTTGAATGGAAATAATTTCTATTCGGACTGCACTAGCAAATTAATTTTATCTTTGTTTTGTGCTTTATTGTTTAATTTAAAACAAATCTGTAAGAAGTAATGGTAATATAAATAAAATAGTACTGTTCTATCAAAAAACTTATTAATGCTACTGAGACTTGTACAGTTTTAAGTTTCATCAGAGAACAGTGTTATACAGTAAAGAAAATGGTGACTTACAACTTCTTAGAATTATTATAAACATAAATCCATCTACAATTACTTGCTCGAGAGTAGAGTGAAGGATATTACACAAGCAAACTATTGCCATAGCTTTCCTATCTCATTTGAGCCAATTCTATCTACACCAGTTGAACCCCAGAGCCACTACATTCTATATTTGACTTCCCATTCCATAAGGATTGACATTAAGAAGAATTCAACCCTCTGACCCCTTGCTCTATCCTTGTTACCTCTTCTTGTGTCAGTTACCTACCGTGAACCATGAATGCTCATCAGGAGTTGAAGCAGTAGGCTTCCAGACTCTGGGAGTTTTATGCAGGTGGACAAAGGAGCTGTGATTAAAGCAAAGAGGTTTTTACTTCTCTTTCCAGTGACAGTACTGTGAGCACTATCTATTTGAACTGCGATTCAATCTGCAATGCCTCACCCCATTGGTAATTTGTTCTGGTGCTCTCTGTCAAATCTGATTCAGGCTACATGGAAGAGGTGAGAGAATCCTTTTAAATCCTGCAATGAAAAGATTTTGTTTCTTTAGAAATTCAGAGTTCTGGTCCTTGTTCCTGACAACAATTTTAAAAGGATGCTGTCTTTAATTGTTAACATTTTTATGCAATATACTGATGTTTTGAAGCTATTTTGAAGCAGTGTTAGTAACAGCACTAAATGCTATGGGAGGTTATTGAATTCAATATCAGTTATCATTTGAGAAAAGGTTTAATTGCTCATGAAAGGAAGGAGGATTTTTGGTTGTATTTGTGCTCCCCAAGAGCTGGAAGTGTTGAGAGATGCTGATTTTAAAGATGATCAGGAAAAAGGATTCAACAGAACACTGTCAGCGAGGACATGTGAACTTAAAAATGGATGTCAGTGCAAGTAGACGCTTGGCGGATGTGGGACAGGCTGTGGATGTAGTCACCTGGACTTCAGCAAGGCCTTCGACACTGCCATAGCAAACTCCTGGCAATGCCCATGGCTTGGACAGGGTCATTCTGTGCTGGATTAAGAACTGGCTGGATGGCTGGATCCAGAGAGTTGTGGTTAATGGAGCCACATCCAGTTGGCAGCCAGTCACGGGTGGTGTGCCCCATGGATCAGTGCTGGGCGCAGTCTTGTTTAATATCTTCATTGATAATCTGGATGAGGGGATTGAGTCCACCATTAGTAAGTTTGCAGACAAGTTGGGAGTATGTGTTGATCTGTTAGAGGGTAGGAGGGCTGTGCAGAGGGACCTGGACAGGCTGGATAGAAGGGTGCAGTCCAATACCATGAGTTTTAGCAATTTCAACTGCTGGGTTCTGCACTTTGGCCACAACAACCNGGATAGAAGGGTGCAGTCCAATACCATGAGTTTTAGCAATTTCAACTGCTGGGTTCTGCACTTTGGCCACAACAACCCCATGCAGTGCTACAGACAGAGGACAGAGTGGCTGGAGAGCAGTCAGGCAGAGAGGGACCTGGGGTTGCTGGTTGACAGCCAATTTGAACATGAGCCAGCGGTGCGCCCAGGTGGCCAAGAAGGCCAATGGCATCCTGGCCTGTATCAGGAATAGTGTGGCCAGCAGGACCAAGGGAGTCCTTCTGCCCCTGGTTAGGCCACACCTTGAGTCCTGTGTCCAGTTCTGGGCCCCTCAATTTAAGAAAGATGTTGAAGTGCTTGACTGTGTCCAGAGAAGGATGACGAAGCTGGTGAGGGGCCTGGAGCACACTGTGAGGAGAGGCTGAGGGAGCTGGGGTTGTTTAGCCTGGAAAAGAGGAGGCTCAGAGGAGACCTCATTGCTCTGTACCTGAAAGGAAGCTGGAGCCAGACGGGGTGGTCTCTTCTCCCAGGCATCCAGTGACAGGAGGACACAATCTCAAGCTGCCCCAGGTCAGGTCTAGGCTGCATATTAGGAGGAAGTTCTTCACAGAAGGAGTGATTGGCCATTGGAATGGGCTGCCTGGGGCAGTGGTGGAGTCGCATCCCTGGAGGTGTTTGAGGCAGCTGGATGAGGCACTTAGTGCCTTGGTTTAGTTAATTAGAAACATTAGGTAATAGGTTGAACTTGATTTTCTCAGAGGTCTTTTCCAACCTGGTTAATTCTGCGATTCTGTGTTTCTGTAGAGAGGTAGGTAAGTTTTCTCTTCCTTTCTCCAACGGCACACATGCCCTTTATGTGAGGAGAGGCCTTCACATGAGGAATATCACACCTTGATAACATAGAACTGGTTGAAACTTTTGCCTCAGGCTTAGCTGGTGTTTGGTGGTGTTTTTCGTTTTGTTTTTGATTTTTTTTTTCTTGTTTGTTTGTTTTTGTTTTGAAAGACATTGATATTTTTAAGATGAGTTGTGAAGGTATTGCCTTTGACGAGGTGGGTCCCCTCTGCTCTTTGTGTTTTGTGTTGCATTGATTCTTGAGGATATTCTGGTTTTCTTTTTATCTCTGTGTTCCACTGATAAACCAATAAATATTTCAATTTAGGTAAAGCTGATCAGAACAGAAAGAAGTTTTTCAATGGGATTTTGGAGAGATCTCAATTATTAATATTAATAATATTATTTTTCCTTAATTTTTAGTTCTGCTATAAAGTCTGAAAACATTTTACTTGGAGGGGGAAGAATTTCCATAAAAATTATAGAGGGAAATGTGAAAAATGGTAGTAATAAGATGAAATCTAAACAAAAGCATTGAATTGAAATATCATATGACTAGTGTGTGGATTGGGTGTTCCCTGTTATGCCCTGTGGAAAATAACTTGCCTGTGATGAGCTTTGCTGATGCAGCACTAGAAACAGCTGTTCACACTGAGATCAGCCTTTGTATGTGTTGGCCATTTGTGTATGTGAGGAGATGCCAGTGTTGAACTGGAAGCATATTAATTAATGCTGCCAAAACAGTTTTTTACTGGAATTATTTATATATGTCGCTCTTTCAAAGGGACAGAGACCTTAATGTCTGTGCAGAACAGACAGGGAAATCTGTTCTGTGCCAGTTCTGTTTTGCTGTCTTCCCTCGTCTATTCCAACAGCTATCTATTAGATACAAAATGAAGCACACTGATACCACCTAACCCCTTTTCCCAGCAGTAGTTCCTCTGCTATGATATGCCTTGACATGCCTCCCTTGCTAAAGGCTGCTTTCCCTACCAGGCCATTTTAGATGCAATTATTCTGTATGTGGTTTCTGGCTTAAGGTGTATGCTGACACTATCACTACAGCAATATGCACAACTGATGCAGATACTTGAAGCTGTGACTACAGATAGATGAAATACCTTTGTTAACAGTCTGTTGAGGAAGGGTGAATGGAAGGGGGGATAGGGGTGGGGTAGGGAAATGAGGAAAAAAATCCATCTCAGAAGCAGAACCCTGCTGAGATGAGTGAGTTGTTTCTGCAGTGTGTACTAGCCAATTAACTTTTTGCTTCGACCTCTGCAAGTTACACCCTCCCTTTGAGGAGAGTTTGAGGGCTGCCTTGGTAAGCATTGTCAATCCCGATCGATGGGCACATCTGCTGCTTAGGATGCCCAGCTTCCATGAACTGTTGGCATGTCTCAGGTTTCTTTGGTGAGTGGCAGTGTATCCTTACGCAGGAGACTGGAAAGCAATCTTCCTAAACGGACTATTTTTGATACTGAGAGTACCTCCACTGAGCTTCTGAGTCACTCTGGTACTCCAGGTGACATGGAGATCTGACCCATCATCTGCGCTGAAATGTGCATTGGCAGGATGCAATGTATTCTCTTTTACGACTAAGAGATTTTATTTAATTCCACCTCAGTAATGCTTTTAGAAATGAAATACCATAAATAGCTTTAATTTTGATTATGTGTTTAACATAGTGTGGGGCTGTTGAAGCAGCGTGCAGTTTGGAGCAACAAACTGGGCATTGGACACCTGGATTCAGCTCCTCTCTCTACCTCATGTTCTCTTGGCTGATGTAGATGCAGATCTTTCTGGATCTGTTCATGTAACTGTGAAATGGTGAAGCAGTTCCTCTCTTCATGAAGAATGTCACTTTGTTTCTTGGGGTCTTGTGAATGTTTGTTTAAAGGCAGGACACTGAGCAGGAGCTCTTGATCCAGGAGCTTCCATGTGGAAGAAGTAACGTGCAGCTGTCATCTGGAGGCTGCTGGGTAGGGACTGTCTGATCATGGGCAGAAACCTGAACTGCCTTTTTTTGCTGTGTTTTTATTTGATTGTTGTGGTTGGTTGGTTGGCTCTGTTATTGTTGGTTTTGGGGTTTTTTTGCTTTGGTTTTGTTTTCCCCAAGGGTTAATTCTCAAAGAGATCTTGTGAGCTATATTGGCCAGTCCAGGAGACTCACTCTGCTCACTGTTTTAGACAAAAATTAGAATCCTTGCTGTATTTCAGCAGTTGTAGTGGACAAAGCATACTAACAAGAGGCTGAGCTTGGCCCTTAAGTACAGTCCAGGCATACAAGCTGTCATTTTCCTCTGAAACAACGTGATCTGAAATAGTTGTGGTTCCCATCAACTAGAATTCCCATCGTGGTAGCCAAAGTATATTGCTACCTCTGTACTTTTTGTAAGAAGTTTTTTCCTGAAATAGACTTTTTTTGACACTAAAGGACTTTTCTCCCCCATTTTCCATCTGTTCTCTTCCTCCACATCTGGAATGCCATGATCGTGCAATCCACAGCACTAGAGATAATTTAAGAGTTTAGAAAAGCCAGCAGAAGTTTGTGGAAAGGATTTATAGCCTATTAGGGTTCCTGTATACTTTTCCTCTAAATAACCTTTGTGTTATTGTGTTGTTTCTAAGAATGAAATTGCCCTTGGGGAAAGCAACAGTCCGCCATAAAAATGTACTTGAGATCAGCAATCCTTTCCTAGAAATCACTGTAAATAGGCATTACAGGTAAACACTGAAACTGCAGAATTTGTTTCTTGGACAGTTTAGGTCAAAACAACAAGTATTTTCCAGCTAATTGATGAATTAAGATAGTGACTTCTTTTTTGTTACAAACTGGACGAGTTATATCCATGCTGTGGGAGAAAGCAGATTACATGAACATCTTTCAGAACTGGTGGAGTCCCAAAGCAGTACAAATCAAATACAACAAATGCAATGTCATTTAATGCCTTTGTTGCTAATTTCTTGACTAAGGAGGCCAGGAGATAGGAGGTTCTTACTAGACTACAAGGCGATTTTTATGGCAAGGTGACAGAAGACATTACAGAGAAATTTCTCTTTCTCCTTCATTTTGTCTGCCTCTCTGCTCCTGCTCACACCATTCAAGCTTGACAGGTCTATCCTGCCCTCTGAATCTGGGTAAGTCATTACACGCCTGGCTGACTGCAGAAGGCTGGCATGCTCCAACAGCTCAGGGCAGTGGGTCAGAAGGTGGCACTGTTCTCTCTCTGTAGGGCTTGAGGCCTGGCTGGGTACTCTGAGCTGAGACCATGCCCTGGGGTGTCTGCTGCATAGCATGCTCCTCGTCCTAAACCTTCATGAACAAGAAATTCCTGTTCTCCAAGTAGAAGATGGATGACTACACTAGTAACTGAGGGCAGAACGAGATAAGTTTTTAGGATAACTACTCAAACCATAAAGAGTGGATTTTAAGAACCTGTTAAGAAGCCCAGGAGGACAAGGGGTAACTTTAGGCAGTAGTCATCTGAAATGGCGTACTTTACCCTGCGTTGTCTATTTGACCAATTCAGCTGGCAATAACTCTTACAGGGTGTCCAATTTGCTGGGAGAATGCTGTGATGCAGAAATCAAGGTTAAGCAGCCGTATTTTCCTTTGCTGACATGCTCTGTTTTGTGTTAGTGAAGCAATGCTCCCTTCCTGCTGCTCTATGTAGTGTTGTGTCCCGTTTAAAAGGAAGAACAAGGAGAAGGAAGCTATTAAAAAATTCTGAGATCTGGAATAATTTGAAGTGAATCATTATTTAGCAATTCTGCCTCACAACTTTTTAGAGGGGAGTATTTAATTGCATTTTCTTATGGAATGGTTCCCCTTTGGACATGTCAATAGGTAATTTAGTTTTTAAAATACTGAAACCTGAAATAATGCACAATTAAGAATAATAGTTACACCGCTCATTAGGGAAGTGATAGCAGGCTGACAATCTCATGTGAAACACAAAGAAAGCAGGGAGAAGCTTTTCCCCCTGTCTGTGCTTGTCCTGACCTTATGTGGATGCATCTTGAAGAGTCTGACACGAATTCTCTTACATTTATGTGTTATATGTTAAAGTTCTAGCTGATGTTTCTGTGGGGATATAGAAATGCAGAATTGCAAAACATTATATATTTTACTCACTTTCCTCCCTGCTGATTAAATATTTAGCAGTTTCTCTGCCTCTTTAATGGATATAAAATGTAGTGGAAGAAATATTAGTCATCAAGAATCCAATGGAAAGAAAACACACACACACAAAAAAAACCCTAAAGAAATGAATGGCTGTAATTGAAATAAGAACTCAGTCGAATTGAAATTTTTTTGAGAATTCAAATTCATCTGAGTAGTCCTTAAAGACAGAATTTTCTTCACAGTATATCCTATTGAATCTTGCAATAATGTGTTGCTTCTCTACCATTACAAGTACATTTGTGCTTGTAATCTAAGCCTTCTAAGGCTAATCTAAGCCTTTCCGAGCTACTAAATGGGTAGATATGATAAGCAATCTATTGATTTGTGTTACCCTACCTGATTTCAGAAGCATTTATTATGTGAAGGAGCTTTTACTTTGCTGGGCACTCTAGCTCATCTGTTTTTGTTGCTGAATTTTCATGCAATAGTAAGCACCTTACAGTGCTTACTTTCTGAAATATGGCTTTTGTTTGTCTGTATTCTGACAATATAATTATTTTCCTTCAATTTACATATGGTTTCAAGTGTTTCATGTGTTGCTGTTTTCCATATAAAGCATTTTTCACCCAACTGAGTATTCATAAGTCCTTGCCAGCTATTTATAATTTATTTAAAGCCTATTTTCTGTTTCAGACATCACTTTGTATTACAAATAGGGTGGAATCTGTTATGTGTGCTGTTTTCTCCCCAGAAGCATGCCCAGTGTTTCATGTAGACAAATCCTTACATTTTCACCACTTCATCCACCAGGAAGTTACAGCTGTTTAGCTGGTCATGGTCATGGACCTGGAAGCATCTCACAGAGTCAGAGAGCTACTTGACTCAAACATACAAATTAATTTTCTGGTATCTTTCTCTTCTCTTTTTTTAAATACCATTCTACCTGGTTCTGTATATATCACACTCATTTCTTCCAGAGCTTGTCAGAAGCTTTGATGAGTTTAACCTCTAAAGATAATTAGGCAATTGCCAAACAGGTATGCATGGAGTACAAAGAAAGGAAATATAAATATTAATGATGAAATCCTCTTCTGTGTCAGCTGTATCCATCTTAGTGCACAAGGAATGACCATTTTTATACAGTTGGCTATGAAACCTGTGCATTGATTGATTGCTTTCATGTAATCCAAAGTCCTCTTTCTCAATTTTAGAAGTCACTTAGCTGTTATTTCAAGTATGTTTCTGCAGAGAAAAATGACCTATTATGGGCTAGCATTTACAAAATAAGCAGTTTTGTAAGGCAGTTGTTTTAGCTGAAATTTCAGAAGCTAACCACAAAATGATCTGAGGAATGAGTCTTGAGATCATATTTGGCTGGGCAGAGGTACAGCCCATCTGTTGTCCTGACTTGATAAGACTGACCTGAATTGACCAGTGGGTTTGGACTAATCAACTGTCTTGAATAAATAATATCCCTTGGCCTTTTTTTTT
>VWYK01066729.1:0-13417 GCA_013399775.1 Semnornis frantzii | reverse complement strand
TATACAAAATTTGGTGACAATCATAAATCCCTAAAACTCAACAAGAAAACACATGAAATTTAGATATTTCTCTGTCAAGAAAGGACTAGCATTTGCCTAAATCTTATTTCAAATTAGTTTCAATTCAGCATGTTTTCCTGTTTATGGGTTGCAGTTATTTCATGTAAAATTAACAAATATTAGCAGGGATAAAATAGGAACGGATGTTATGTTGAAACTCACGGTGTTACTGTAACAGCTGATACTTTCCTTCAGTAAAACATAAAAAAGTGTCTTTCCACTGGTCTCAGAAGATTGAGGCCAGTTGCAACAATTTTGGCATTGCTCTACTGAGCTATAAATCTGCAGAATTCCTTGCCAAACATTATTTTGGTTCAAGAAATGGTTACAAGGGGATATCAGACAAGCATTTCAAAGAGAAATCCACCAGAGTTCCTACACAGACAACATGTAACTTCAAGGGTTTACCAAGGAGAAAACAAACACAGACCAGAGTATTACAAAAGAGAATATCACAGGAGCACATAGAATCATAGAATTCTTTTGGTTGGAATAGACCTTTAAGATCATCAAGTCCAACTATTAACCTAGTACTGCAAAGTCACCACTAAACCAAGTCCCTCAACACACCTAGCGGTTTTTTTAAAAGCCTGCAGAGATGGTGTTGTTATTGACACTTCCCTGAGCAGCCTGTTTCAAAGCTGAACATTCGGTTTTCTAAAGTTGCAAGAGAATAGAGAAGCTGAGAAGTGTGGTGATAATCAAGGGAATGTGTGCTGAGGAAAGCCAAAGATTTGGAGTCTCATTTCTTTTGCATCTTGTCTTAATATTGTTTATACTCACTCTTTCTCCTTTTTCTCCTTTTCTCCCTCTAGTTCTGGAAGCTCTTTTTAGTTAGGGAAACTTAGTCCACTATTTTGCCACAAACAGAAATCATGGGGGAAACAAGAGTGGGAGTACAAGTAGGAGCACAAATGGGAGCACAATAAGAGTGGGAGCCACAAAAAGGGTGGCTGAGGTAACTGGGGTTCTATAAGATGAGGAAAAGGAGGGTCAGGTGAGACCACATCACTCTAAGTATCTGAAAGGAGGTGTAGCAAGATGGGTGTCAGTCTACCTCAACAAGAGGAAATGGCTTCAAGTTGTATCAGGGGAGGTTTAGGTTGGATATCAAGAAAAAAATCTTTACCAAAAGGGCTGTGAAGCATTGAAACAGGTTTTTAAAAAGTGTTGTAGAACACTTTATTTTCTCATTTTTTAAAAGCCATCTACATTTTCTCTTCTTTATCTATTATGTCATGAGAAGTCATGGAATACAAACAGAACAGTAAAGTGAACAAAGACAATTTTTCATTTCCATGTTGGAAATCATTTACTCTATTAGTGTGAACAGATGTCATTAAAAAAAAAAACTGTCACAACGCTAAGTTTTCCTTCTTCCTGATATCTGCAAAATCTGATGGCTGAATTTTTAAAATATATTTCATGACTGGCCACCTTCTCATACTCTGTACTGTGAAAGCAACATTTAGAAGATCTGAACATTGATGCCAACTGCCCTCAGGCATGTGGCTGGGACAGAACTGTGGGAGGGAGGAAGTTGTGCTGCAATTGGAACAAGCGAAGGGGAAAAAGCCTGTTATCTATGCTTTAGGTAAAAGGTATTTTTTTAATGATTTGATTGCTTCGTTGTTATAACACCTACATTTTTAAGAGAGGTAAATGTGCTGACAGTTTGGCTTGGCATCAGCAGAAAAGATTTAATACAAACAAATCCAGAAATGAAAAAAGAAAAACAAATAAACCATCCTGTATGGACAGCTGTTCCATTTAGAATCATTTTACAAAGCAAAAGTCATCTGCAAAAACCAAACAAACAAGGACAGGATATTATATCCTATATGAATCCTCATGGCTGGTCTTTTATCATGGGGCTGCGCATCCCTTGACTTTTGACTCTGAAGGAATAGCAAAGGAGATCTATTCAGGTACTCCCCTAAAACTCAATTCCACATTCAAGCGGGATTTCAAAAGCCACTTAAGAAACCTCCTATCAACCCTCAAACTGCCATTTTACCTCCACAGAAGTCTCATTGAGGGTAAATTCTTTTTCCAGCACTAGCAGGAAGTCCCTTCACTATACTAAAGACAAAAGCTAAGTATCTTAAACTCCAAAATCTTTCCACCTGTACAAGCCATTTCAGTTACAGAAAGGAATTCACCCTGTTTAAACTGTAGTTATCCCTTAGACAATCTACTGAATGTATTTCAAGGGGCAGATCAGCACTCCTCTTAGTTATTCTGCAGTGGCATCAGGTAAATGAGATTTGAATTCAGCACCATTGCATTGCTTCATATAAAAATAAACAAGTTTATCTGGAAAAGAATAAGGCCAATTTAAAACACAATCTGTCTCCAAAACAGATCCAGTGATCTGAATGTGGGAAATGAATCTGAAGAACCTGTCTTTGTTTTACATTCAAGCACTGTTTCTACAGATAAGTGCTCCCTTCATGGGCCTCAATCATTGTTTTCTGCAGCTGCTCTTGCATGTGTGAAACAAAGTCAGGGAAAACAAAAACCCTTAAAATTAAGGCAAGGCAGACAAAACAAACCATGTCATTGCTCAAATAATCTGAGCATTCTCTTCCATTCACATTAAAGACACACAAAGTGCAGAAAATTCCCTCCTCTTCAGAAGGCGTACTTTCCATTGTGGCTATTTTGAGAAATTTTGCTTGGTACTAACATATTCTTGTTTTACAGCTACCACAGACCAAGCTCAACTGACAGTACGAAGCTCACATACTAGTCCAGGTGAAGTTGTTCTGCATCCTGTCCATCCACCCTAAAACTTGGGTGGTATTAAGGGAGTTTTCAAGATTCACGCTCCAAAATGAGCTATCTGCAACGGTTTAAGTAGAATCATAGAATGGTAAGATTGGAAGGGACCTCAACGATCATCTAGTTCTACCCTCCGCCCTGCCATAGGCAGGGACACCTCCCACTGGTACAGCTCACTCAAGGCCTCACCCAATCTGGCCTTGAAAACCTCCAGGGAGGGAGCAGCCACAACCTCCCTGGACAACCTGTGCCAGTGTCTCACCACCATCATTGGAAAGAACTTCCTCCTAACATCCAGTCTAAACCTCCCCTCTGCCAGTTTAAACCCATTGCCCCTAGTTCTGTCATTCCAAGACCTTATAAATAATCCCTCCACAGCCTTCCTGTAGGCCCTCTTCAGATACTAGAAGGCTACTATAAGGTCTCCTCAAAGCTTTCTCTTCTCCAGGACTCAACTCTCTCAGCCTGTACTCATAGCAGAGCTACTCCAGCCCTTTGAGCATCTTCATGGCCCTCCTCTGGACCCACTCCAACACTTCCATGTCCTTCCTGTGCTGGGGGCTCCACAACTGCACACAGTACTCCAGATGGAGTCTGACGAGAGCAGAGTAAAGGGGCAGAATCATCTCCCTTGCCCTGCTGGCCACGCTGCTCTTGCTGCAGCCCAGGACTCCGTTGCTGTCTGGGCTGCATGTGCACAACTTACCAACCCAGACCTCCAGGTCCTTTTCATTAGGGCTGCTCTTCAGACATTCACCACCCAGCCTGGAGTTGTGCTTGGGATTGCACTGACCCAGGTGCAGGACCTTACACTTGGCCTTGTTAAATTTCATGAGGTTGGCCTGGGCCCACGTCTCCAACTTGTCCAGGTCCCTCTGGATGGATCCCTGCCCTCTAGCAAGTCAACTGTGCCACACAACTTGGCGTCATCTACAAACTTGCTGAGGGTGCACTGATTCCTCTGTCCATGTCACTGACAAAGATGTTAAACAGCACTGGTCCCAGCACTGACCCCTGAGGGACACCACTTGTCACTGGTCTCCAGGTAGACATTATGCCCTTGATCATCACTCTCTGTGTGCAACCATCCAGCCAATTCCTTATCCAGAGAGTAGTCCCCCCATCAAGTTTTTCCAGTTTGGTGATCAGGATGTCATGTGGGACAGAGTTAGATACCTTACTCAGGTCCAGTACACTAATTAGCATGTCTAATTTGTGACGCAAGTGCATACATTGGGAAAGACTGAAGGGGTTCCTCAACTCTTACAGAATATCATGAATTCCTCAATTTCTAATTTTTCTTTTCCCCACTATGTATGCATCTTCGCAGGGAATTAAGTCAGTAAGGTATCTTTTCCAACTTTTCCTTCCCTGCCATGGAAAATAGTTTGGATTTAAGATATTTTTCCCCTTACACTTACATATCATTATGTTAGTGTTTTGTTTTGGGTTTAGTACAGAGAAAGGGGTACATTCAGTAATGACAATTAGATGAAAAAGAAACATGTCAAACAACATTGTAGGTTTTTTTTCTGCACAAAGCAAATTGTCAGTGTTTTACAAAGTATCAACACAAACTTTAGAAAGGGAAACTTTTTGAAAACCTGTCCACAATTTCCTTAACTAAAACAGAAACTTTATGGAGACATCAAGCTTCAGCGTGTGCCCTGCTACTTGTAAACATGTCTACTGAAGCCTGTGTTGGAAACAGGCAAGAGACAAAAGCTGAGGGGGAAAATCATCACTCACAGAACTGAATTAATCTTTTTAAGGTGATACAAATGATTGGAAGCTGAGCCATGTCACTTAATTTATATTCTTACCCTGGAAGGTTAGACAGGATGATTCTTGAGGTCCTTTCCATCTCGGTATTCAATGTATCTGTGAACTCATCCCACCACCCATTCACTTACTACCATCCAAATTCAAATAGTGTTATCTGAAAACATCTGACTCATTGTTATAACACCAAGAAGGGAAAATATAAGAGGATTTCCTTAAAAGAAAAGACTTCTAGACTATAAATGATTGGGATTTCTGCAGAGAAGACACTAAACACTGAAAATAAGAATATTAGAGAGAATGAAAATAATGGATGCCAAATTGTGAGTGGTGGTATGTTGTATTGGTTTCTAGGATTTTGGGTTTGTTTTTTTTTTTTTTTTGTTTGTTTTTGGTTGTTTTTTTTTGTTTTTTGGGTTTTTTTTTTTTTTTTTTTTTTTTTTATAATTTCTGCAATGCACTGCAGGTGTTTGTGTGAGAGTGATTGTAATATTAAGTGTTTGCTTTTTCAGTCCCAGCCTGGGACTGTAATAAATGAAATTAAAACTCACTGGGCATAATTAGGCAGAATATTTTCTCATTTGCATGGCCAACTTTGAGGGGGCAGGGGGTGGGAAAGAAAAAAGTTTGGCTTCTGCTGCAGGGCATACATTAAATCTTGCAGGGGATTTGGGAAACACAAAAAAGAGACTGTGCTTTCATCAGATTTATTCTAACACCTTTCACCTGCAATAGTAATTAATTTCCCAAAGGCCCATTTTGACAGTACAACACATGAAGTGATGTTAAGTTTGGTGCTAAAAGAAAAGGAGGAAAAAGTCAAAAAATATTATTTCTTACAAGTAAAAATTAATAGTGATATCTAATGGAATCTACAAAGGAAGTAGGCATAAAGCAGGATTTAAAAGGTCAATTCTATTTAGCAAGAAAAAAGAAGACTTTAAGCTAATTTAGCTAGAAAATGTTATAAAGAATATTCATAGATAAAACATTGATAGGGACAAATGGACAGGGAACAAAGACACTATCTGTGCTAACTCGAGTAGTACTGGGAAGGAAACTCATGAATCAACTTAGCATTCTTCTCCCTAATGAGGTAAACTGTTAATGTCAATCCCATTGCAATGATTCTTATGTATACCAACACACCCTGCCCTCTCCAGTTGTTTTTGCTAGAAAAAGAACTGGAATATGCAGATGAATCTTGGTTTAATCAGGAGGGCAATATCAGTATGTGCTTGTGTCTGCCCACTGACGCTACAGAGATGAAACGCTGCCAAGATTCATAAGAAAATATCCAGTCAGGTTTGTTTTCCTCGTTGCAGATCTCTGGAATTCCCAGGATGTCCCACAAGATGTGTCATCTGACCATCTGCCAAGGTGGATTCAACACAAATCTATTTTTTCCCCTTTTTTGCTTCCCCAGCTCACTTCAGCAAACTGAAGTTCCCAGTACTGTCCTTGACAAGTACTGTTAGTATTTGCTATAGCAAGGGCAGGATGCCAGCCAAATAAAAATAGGACAACTCAGTCAAAGCTTCATCAGTGCAAAATCAACATGAGCTGCAGCAATCAGATGAAAGTACCCTAGCAGTTGTAGACATGGAGAGCAATGAATGCATTTATCTATGCCTTCATGCAAATCTGAGCCTAAAGGAAAGCTGTCTCCAGCCACCCTCATACTTTATTTATGAATAATGACAGGTTCAACACATAAACGGTCTTCTTAATCCCGAGACTACCTTGTCTCATATACTCTAGTACAAATGGTGTGTAGCATTTAGGGTGTGCAACATTGCATCTTCACCTGCCTTAGTACTGTCCCTTTCAGCTTTGCTACCAAAAATTCTTCAAGCTATTTCAAGAACAGCAAAATCATGAAATTTCAGGCTCTATAACAGTTTTCTCTGTCACTGGTCAGTTCGAATACCACATCCTCTGTGACAGGGTATGAGGAGTTAAAATATTATTGTAACCAATGCTATCATTAAGGATGTGACTCAAGAAGATGCAACGTATCACAGGATGTGCCTCAAAAAGTCTGGTGGAAGCAACCATTTGTCTTGCGCCATCCTGAAGGGCAAAGGAGACTATCTGCATGAGAGGTGTCAAGTCAGAGGAAAATGAGGCCAGCTTTCCCCTTTAGACAGCTGTTGGCACAATCTATACCTATCACAATGATTCCTAAGCACTTCTCTTTACAGAGTTTGGAGGGGATGACAGGGGAAACGACACCAGATATTCCCTCTTCATGTACACACAGAGTGGCAGAACTCCTGAAAATGGAAATTTATTTTCTGTGACTAATGCTTGCTAAATAGTTTGTCCCATTGCGTGCAAGAAGTGGATGAGATCAATCAACCAATGCCTACATGTTTCGGGCAACACCATGGCCCTTGGTGCTGTATTCCACACAGCCCTTGTGTTGCATTCCAAGGGGTCCATCTGCTATAAGAGCAGACAGCCTTGCTAAGCCCAAAGGGAGCGTCTGTGTCATGTGATGAAAGGCTGGAAATCACAGTGTTTCTGGACTGAGATTTAATGATTTTCTGGCACATTTTCATAATATCCATAGCAACTCTTGAGCCACAGTATCTCTTGAGCCCACATTCCTGCTTCTATTCTCTTAACAGAATGCCAACCACAGCAAATAACCAACTCAGTTTCAGGACTGAAGCTAGTATATCTCATTGCAAAATCTGCCATTCTAGCCAGTTGCTGAACGTGAAATCCCAGAGTTTCTTTACAGTGTGGCCAAATTCTCAGCATCTGCATATTTGTTTTCCTACCCATTTAATTTAGTTTTAAATTAGAGCTGTCTGAATTTTCCCCAGGCTATGCCTTCCATTGTTTGCCCACATATGGACAAACCCACACACCCACTATTCCACTGCCACATAGGAAGAGAAAATGTAGTGCAGAAAGTATTAGTACTTGGTAAAATACACAATTAGATGCCACAGTATTTTGAGATTAGCACAGCTATGACAAAACATATTTTGACTTTGAACAACAGAGATACAAAGAACTGCTGACTAAGAAAAGATTCTTTATGAAATGGTAAGGAACTTGGGCTTTCTAGTCCCAAAGTTATCACCTCCCTTTGGAGTTCATTTCAGATCGACAGTGCCTCTCCAATTTCCTCACTCTGACACCGTCCCAACAAAGTTTAATAAGTTGAAATAAGTTTAAGAGCACTCCATTGAACAATTTGCCAGTTCCCAGCAATCTGTGGCTTATTCATGTATGCCTTACTGGCTTTTCCCTTTTTATTTGACCTCTACAGCATCTAACAACATCCAATTTGATGCTGTGTAAGATTTGAATTTGTGGTAAAGAGCAAATTCTTGTTTATTATTCACTGACTTTTATAGTCACTACTGCACTTAGAACAACCTTTAAGTGGCCCAGAGAGGATGTATTTCTTGGAAAGGACTGGTAGAGGTCAAGGTTGAGGTCTGTGAATGCAACTGGATTTGCATTTCATCTTTCAGCAACTGAAATATAGATTGTGAAGGGGCCAATACACAGTTGCTAGCTTGATTTACTAAGAGCAAGATGTCTCCATAGTCATCCAGTGCCTCAGCACCCATTTCTTCTAACAGCTCAAAAAACTTCTAACCCTTGTTTTGGCCATATTTGAAAAGTGGAACAGACACCTCAATTCCAAGAAGCCACAAGGTAGCGTGAAAATAGAGAGCCAAGGGAGAACAGAAAGAAGGAAATCATGTTACTGTTCAACAAAGACAAAAACACAGTCTAGGATGAACTTTTCTAGGCATCATGGAATCTGCAAAAAAAGAAATTTCAAGAAAAAAAAGGTGTCGATACATTTTGCAATTACAGAGCTCCATCCTGCTGCTGCAGAAATGAATCATGTATTTTTAGAAGCAAAAAGCAAATCAGGGAAGTGATAAATGAGTAGTAGTTGTTGCTCCTTCTCTTCCATTTCCTTACTCTGCAAAATTTAACAGATATATATCTAAAGTTTTAAAAAAAAAAAAAGGAAAAAAAAAAAAAGAAAAAAAAAAAAGAAAAAAAAAAAAAGATACAAACCCATATCTCTGGGTTACATGATTCCTACTCCCTACTCTTGCACTGCCTTTGAGTGTGTGAGAGATACATCTATCAAATAAGCTTTCTCACATGTGGGAGAAATCCTGAGTTGAATTTCTGAAAAATATTTCCATGGTTTTGGTTTCTTCTGTTATTTGGGTTTTGCTAGGTTTTTTGGGTGTTTTTTCTTTCTTTCTTTTTTACTTAAGCAATGTTATTGTTGTTGACATTGCAGAACCCCTAAAGCAAGAACAAGACACAGCTGTTCCAGCTGGAGGAGAAGCCTGAGCAAATGCAACAGAATTGCACAGAGCTGGAGGGAACTCAGAAGATCACATAGTCCATGCTCACACCCCAAGGCGGGATCATCCATACCTGTGTTTGTTATTTCTCACAGACTCATCTAACCTATTCTTAAAGCCTTCCAGTGACAGAAACTTGACAGTCTCCTCAGGCAGTCAATGCCATGACTGCTCTTCTATACATTCTTGTCAGGAAATATGATTACTCCCTACTCCCTTCTGCACTGCAGCAGCCTTTCAGCATCTGAGGACCATCAGGCTGCCTTCCCTTAGCAATCTCTTGCTGTTAAAGAAGCAGAACTTAATATTTCTTCACAAGGCTATGTTTTCTAGACATTTTTTTTTCTATTTTCATACAGACAAGGCCATTCAAGAAACAGTTTGGGCTCTGAATATGCTGAATGTATTTAAAGAGTTGTCAGTTACCCCGAATTTCAAAATGAAAGCTGTACATGCTAAGACCTTGGTATCTTGGTATCAATGTTATGCCTCAAGGGTCAGGCTTAGACCAGGAGAATGGCAGCAAGCAACGGATCTGATGTTGCTGCACATCACAGAACTGAATAAACCTCAGATCAGAAAATCGTTACTAGCGCTAGAGAAAACAATGCTTTTGTTACTGCTCTCGAAACTCACAGATTAGGGTTTCTCAGTTTGAGAAGGCATAAGAAGATCCAATCCTCCATTCTGCCACACACATATGCTGAGCCAGGGAAAGGAAGCATTTGCATCTCTGGAGACAGCAGCCTCTTTCCTTTCATCAGTGTTAAAAAGACTGAAAGGAGAGCTGTGTGCCAGCCACACTACCCAGCCGGCTGCTGCACTAGATGCAGCTGTGATTTCTTACCCTGCTGAGTGAGAGTTTCTAAAACCACATCCCTACCCCACTTCATGAGGCTGTTTAACAGGATCGAGAAGTTTTTGCAAATACTGTAAAATACTGAGGGGAGAAACGTGTTCAGTGAACACACCATTAAGAAAGAGACATCCTGTTGTTATGGTTGTGTGTGGTTTTGTTTTTTTTCCTCTAAACTGGATACATTTAGGAAAGTCATTCCAGCTTCTATCTGTAAAGCCCCTAAAATGCTATCTGTAGGTAAAGGACAGGAAGCCTGGCCATACACTTAAAGCTAGAAACTTATTTGAGCTCAAGAAAAGGGAGTAATCCCTTCTGACTTACAGCATCTGTGAGAAGAAAATTGATTTTTTTATACTGCTTGCCACTTCCCCGTCCTTTGACACTGACATCCTCCCTACAGATTAAGGGCCAAAACCAGAAAGTATTACTCTATTCTCATTAGACTTTCTTACTTGGAAGCTTTAAGGTTTAATATACCTTCCCCCAAGAAGATGCCTCCTTCCTGAAAAGTACTTACAGTGCAAAACACAGGGAGAAAGGCTGCACTGTCCCTGCAGCCGTGAACTCCATCTATATCACTCTGAACTGAAAATAAATTCAAAGCGAGTCTGTATTTATTTGTTTGGGGCTATGCCAGATGGCTTTTGGTCAGAGATGGCCAATGTAGCACATGTACTGATGCAAAAACTTCATAGACAAACAAAGATATTTCTTTCCCTCAACAGAAATTCTCCGAATTCAATTCACTTCCATACACCTCTGTGTTGTTATTTTTTGTTCTGTACCATGCCTTAGAGGGACATGTGAGCATGCTATTAGAAAATATATTTTCTGACACATTAATACACCAAGACCTTCAAACAGCCCCTGATGGGTACCTGCACTCCTAACCAAGTAGAAATCTTTAAAAAGCAGCAATGAGGAGCAATAAAGTTAAGCCCACTTCCTTTTAAATATGGAGTAGACAGACATTGCAGCATGATATTGTCTCAATTTGTGTTCACCTCATATTGGAATGGGTATAAATGTATTGCAGGCAGCTATGACCTGTAACAGTTCTTAACAGGACCAGTGTAAACACCACACTTTGCAACATCCTGAGAAAAGACTGAGCAACTTCTGCATTTGCACAGACACACCAAATATGCATACTATGAATAAAAGAAAAAACAAAAAAGTTAGATTAACAATAGGTAGTGGGGAGAATGTCAAGAGTCCTACAAATGCATTACTACAGAAAAAAATTGCTTCTTCCTATGAATTCTACTTTCCTGTTCAGAAAGGCACAGGGAACAGTTTACAGGAAGAGCTTCTCCTTTGAAGGAAGCCCAGCTTTGTAGAGCTTGTGAGGTAGACACAGCTTATACGAATAGAATGGGGATGCATCTGTGCTGGTTTGAGCTAATTGGAATATTTGGGAACTCCCAAACCGTCACAGCATCTCCTTGCACAGATTGTGTCACTGAGGGACAACATGTAGGTACCACCCAAGGGGAGGGTAGACTAGAGATGACTTGAAATACAGTAGTAAGAACATTAGTGATGCTGGTAGTACAGCTGAGGACTAGAAACAGCAGTCTTTTAATAGAAGATAGTGCTAACTAGCCTTCTTCTATCATCTTCATGTTTTTCAGAGTGATTTGCCATAAGAATGGGCTGCCTGGGGAGGCAATGGAGTCACCAGCCCTGGAGGTGTTTAAAAGGAGGTTGGATGAGGCATTTAGTACCATGGTTTAGTTAATTAGAAGGGTTAGGTGATAGGTTGGTGTGCTGGTTTGAGTTAACTGGAATATTTTAATAGAGAAAATTATACTGTAGGCTGTGAAGGTAAAACAATGGTGATGACTACTTCCCTCATAGGTTTGCTGAGATGGATAAAACTAAGAACATAAACATAGATAAGACAGTTGTCTCTTGGGCTGTCTAGCAGCTTTTGGTTTTCTTTTTTCACTACTTCACTACNGTATATTTCTGTAAATATTCCTGTATATACTGTATATATTTGCTTGTATATTGTGCTGAGCTGTAAATATAGTTTCATCTCTTAACTTCCAGCCAGCTGAGAATCTAGTCTGGGTCATTTTAAAGTGTGGGGGGGCAGGGAACTCCCAAACCGTCACAGTTGGACTCAATGATCTTAGAGGTCTTTTCCAACCTGGTTAATTCTGTGATTCTGTGATCAGGAAGCTTCATACTGCTGTGTTTAACTCCAGACTGCACAATATCCTATGTCCTACCAAAGGCATAGAAGACATGAGTTTTCTGTGTATTATCTGCTACTCCCAGCTCTCACAGATGCATCCTGAGCTACCCACTCAGTCAGGACCAGAGCAGCTACTAGGTGGCCTATTTCACTGGATCGCTGAGGTTGCAAGAGCCTTTAGAAGTCTCTAGCAAAAAGCTCTCTGCTTAAAGCAGGTCAGCAACAGAGTCAGATCAATGTTGAACCTTGTGTCTCCATAAGCATTGTCAGTTGGCACTGTCTCCTCAGCCACCAAATGGAAAGACAGCAAAACTCAATATATTTTATGGGCATCTTCATTTTTTTTGTGTGTACTTTCTGATAGCTTAACTAATTATAAGGCATTTATATCCCAAGAAGTAGATACTGATAGATGGAACTAACAAATAGAGGGAGACAGAAGGCATTCATGCCAAGTTCACTTGAACACTTGAACACACATAGTTCAAATACTAGAGATGAGAGATGATGAGATATTAAGGCTGAGTCCCTCAGATGGCTCCATCCTAGGGTGAGGAAGGTCATGGGAGTGTATAATATGCCTACATAACTAGGTTCTCTGTCAAAAACATTCTGCTGGCATCAGTTGTAGCCCCAGTTTATCATTTTTCAAAACAAAGTCATTAATTCTCTTCTGAGGAGCAGGCACAAGTTGCAGCAAGCTGCCTAACCACTGCTTTCAGAACCCAAGTATGAATGATCTTGGTCTACAAGCCTGTAACAAATAAATTGCTTTCCAAATAGTGGCATATTCCTCAAAAAAGGTTTTTGCTTAGATAACAAAGACAAATGTCCCATTTACATGTTAATTAAACTACACAATTCCCATGTGTTAACATTACAAAAATACGTGCTTTACAGTGCACACAGCAATAAATCTTACAATTAAGAAAGGGGAGATCACTTTTTCTGAGAGGAGATGCTTCTACAAAGTTTTATTACACCTTACACAAAGAGAATGAGCAGCTGGATATTACGTGACTGGAACCAGACCCTAACTTGCACTGCTGTGATACAGAGCACTAGCTGGTGACTACTTGAGTTACAGTGACTGGAAGTATGAGACATTTTGTGCAGTGAAACGATCTGAACAAGATTTGAAAACATACCCAAGGGTACACCATGCAGGCTAGATAGCAATTTGGATTTGAATTAAAATCTCCTGTTCTCCCAAACCTTTCTGTCTATAGTTTGTGATAACCAATTATGCTGCAATACAGGTTTGCAGAACCTAGAATTTTCATAAATGGTTAGGAGGAGTGCACTCAATGAATATTTTCACTCTTTCCCAGGCTCATCCACTGGTTTAGTATGGGAGTGACATATTTCAGT
>VWYK01066723.1:0-10469 GCA_013399775.1 Semnornis frantzii | reverse complement strand
AGGGAGCAGGCAGCTTAGCTCTTACACTAAACCATTCCACCCAGCTTTCTCCTTCCTGCTCCCCAGCAGTGTGCCCAGGGTGTTCCCAGCCCCATGTTCCCTGACACACAGAGGTCTCAGTTCTTGGCAGCTCTTGCAGAGGATTACACTTTTGAGCAAGGTGAAATGTTAAGAAACAGACTTCCTAAACCTGAGGGATTTGGGGGCTGGGTTGAAGTGCTTACTGCTTCTCTATTGCATTCAGCTACCCCTCTTTGCTGAACAGGCTCTTAGCCAGGGCCAGTTGGCTTTGAAGTCAGTGGAGCTTCACTGGGTGGTTCTATCTGAACCTGGGCTGGGCTGCCAGGGATTTCCTTGGTAGTTACCTGAGCTACATTTCCTTCAATTCTGTTTCCTATAAAAGGAAAAAGGGGGAAAAAAAGGCAAAATGATGACCAGGAAGGAAGGAATATTTGCTACCTGTACATTAAGCCTTAACTAGAACCACATTCCAATAAGTTTGGCAGCTTTTTCTCATCAAGTTCTGTTCTGTTCTAAATCAGGCATTGTGAGATCTTCAAACTTCTCAGAGTTCTTCCACTTTACCAAGGAGGTGGTTAAGGGGCAATAGTGCATGTATCTTAAAAGCATCAATCTTTTTATTTTAACTTCGTTCATCAGAGCTCCCTTTCATTATTCTACCAGTCAAATCCCAGGCTTCATTTCAGTGTCAGTTAAATCATATTCTTTTCTTTTTAGTCTTAACTTCGCATTGCTTTTACTGGAGTCTTTCTCACTGTGTTTTAAGTAATCTTCAAGTGACAGCTTTTAGGAAGTTTTTACTTTGTCTTCATGGAAAACTGTTGCAATGAAGTGCTTCAGAAGCAAATCTTCAGTGAGGGAAACATTCAGTTATCTACTAACAGCCTGCCTTGGCATCACCACACTCTACTTTTCACACTCTGTTCAAATCCCAGCCTCACCAGCACTCACAGCTCCTTGTTGCAGGATTTTACCTGAGAATAGTTACCTTTCACAGAATTACAGAAAATGACCAGCTGGAAGAGCCCTCCAAGCTCATCCAGTCCAACCTTCCACCCAGCACTGCAGGAGCAACACCAAACCATGTCCCTAAGCACAGCTCCACAGGCTGCTTAAACACCTCCAGGGATGGGGACTGCAGCACTGCCCTGGGCAGACCATTCCATGGCTGAGAACCCTCTCTGGAAAGAAATATTCCCTAGTATCCAGCCTGAACCTCCCCTGGGGCAGCTTGCAACCATTACCTCTGCTCCTATCCCTTGCCACCAAAGAGCAGAGGCTGCCCCCTCCTTGCTCCAACCTCCCTGCAGGCAGCTGCAGAGAGCAATGAGCTCTGCCCTCAGCCTCCTCCAGCACATCCCCAGCTCCCTCAGCCCCTCCTCAGCCCNCTCATACTCGCCTGCAATTCCTTTCCCATTTCACATCCCTGTTTTTCTCTTCTGTGTCAGAATTTCAGGGTAAAATCCACCTTGGACACAGTCACAGCCTTTTCTAGTGTGTTACAGTTCCTGTCCCCCCAGCTGTCATGCTTACTGCATGGAGACCCAGGATTCATTTTGTTAGGATAAAAGTTTAAACTGCTTCTCTGTGACTTTGGTTTAGAACTGTTCTTCCTAGGAAGTTCAAACTAGAGAAGAGCAGATTTAGATTGGGTATTAGGAATGAGTTCTTTGCTATGATGGTGGTGGAGCACTGGTTGTCCAGGAAGGCAGCTTTGGCCCCATCCCTGGAGACCTTCAAGTTGAGGCTGGAGAGGGCTGTGAGCAACCTGATCTAGCTGAGGATGTCCCTGCTGAGTGCAGAGGGGCTTGGACTGGATGAACTCTGAAGGTCCTTTCCAACCCAGAGCGTTCTGTGCTTCTGTGATCGTCTCAGAGTTGAGTTGTACCCAATTAATAATTTCATGAAGCAGATTGATTTTTAGGAGCAAATTGCAGAGAATGATAATAAATAAGCAATCTGTAAAGCAGACTTTTGACCCTTTGTCTGATGCAGTCCTGAAGGGGACCCATTTTCTTTGTTAGGTCTCTTACAAATGAGTTCCCAAGCCTTGCTATGTGGAGTAGAATCACAGCCCAGGTTTGGGGTGTTGCTAAGTGGCTTGAAGCTGTGTGCAGTTCAACTGATGGCTGTGAAGGTCAGCCTTCACAGGAGAGGCTGAGGAAGCTGGGGCTGTGCAGGCTGCAGAAGAGGAGGCTGAAGGCAGAGCTCATTGGAGTATGTAACTCCCTGCAGGGAGGTTGGAGTGAGGAGGAGGCAGCCTCTGCTCCTTGGTGGTGAGGGACAGGAGCGGAGGTAATGGTTCCAAGGTTATCAAGGGTACTTTGCTCCTGAGAGCTCTCTCTTTGACTTCCAGCCTTTACCTTGGCTGCTGCATGAATGAGCTTAAAGAAGTGATGAAAAACAGATGGGGAAGAGCCTTTTGCCTGTCAGAGCTGGCCAGTTATCAGGATTTTAACCCCTGGGTAGTGAAGGTTATGCTTTCTAAAAGGACCTGCAAAAACGCACCTGGCATGTTTCATCTTGAAGGAAGCTGAAGCAAGCTCATTTAAAATAACCTTCACCTTTATATCTTTACTTTCTTTCCTGGAGGTGGTGTGCCAAGTGTCTCATATCAGAACATACCTGATTCTGACATAGATGATAATGTTATGTATTATAGTAACAATAACTTGTAATTAAACAAAAAATCAAAGGCGCTTTTGATTAGCATTTGCTTCACTGCCCCACGAAGAAGGAGATGCTTTAAACACAGAAACAAGCTGTTGCAATTTTCTTAAAGTAGCAGCTGCCTTTAAGGCTTGTTAAGGTAACATCTGTTAAGAGACTGATATTTCCACTCTACATTTTGCCATGGCAAGGTGTCACATTATGATTACAGGAATAGATGTGTCAGAACACTATAAAATAATATACAATTATTTGAGGGAAGGGAGAGAAATAAAGAAGTGTTACAAGCTGTTAGCCATTAAAAAAGGATTAATACCAGGATTTTACCACTGATGTGTGCCAGAAGAGTTGTTATGATTGNGCCCCCTGTCCTGGCATTGCAAGACCTTGTCAATAGTCCCTCCCCAGCCTTCCTGGAGCCCCCTTCAGATACTGGAAGGCTACCACAAGGTCTCCTGGAAGCCTTCTCTTCTCCAGACTGCAGAGCCCCAACTCTCTCAGCCTATCCTCATAGCCGAGCTGCTGCAGCCCTCTCAGCATCTTCGTGGCCTGCTCTGGACCCGCTCTAACAGTTCCATGTCCTTCACCTTGGAGAAACAAAGCAATCTGCACTTGTGGTCTGGGGAGGCTGGAGCCCAGAGGTGCTGTGCAGGCTGCTGCTTTGCAGGGTTAGCTGATTCCCAGATTCCAGAAGAGCAGGAATCCTGCACTGTGCAGGGGCAGGCTGTGCTGCATGCCCAAAGCTGCCCTGTCAAATCAACACTGCTGATGAGCTGAGGTTAAAGCCCACTCATGTCAGGCAGCTGAGATTTACCACCTGTGTGCCCCAGAGCAACTTGCCTCTGGTTTTGTCCTTGAAGTCCTGATGGGCATGTGGGAGTCTAAGTGCATTGGAATGCTTGCAGTGGATTCCAGGAGCTATATTGGTGTAGCTCATCTTCATATGCACTTGTAACTTTCTAACCTAGGGGTTGTTTCTTCTGGTGCATCCATTTACCTTTGTCTTCCCTTTTTAAGCTGGTGTGCATGCACATTGATCTACTGGCAGCAAAGCATTTGACCTCTTGGTATTTTTCCCAGCCAAAAAAAAAGAAAGAAATTATACATCACATTTTTTAATACATTCCTGATGAGCCGAATGAGGTTAAGTGCAGCGTCCTGCACCTGGGAAGGAACAACAAACTGCACCAGTACAGGTTGGAAGGTGATCTACTGGAGTGCAGCTGTGTGGAGGGGGACCTGGGAGTGCTGGTGGGCAGCAAGTTCTACATGGGACAGCGATGTGCCCTGGTGGCCAAGGAGGCCAATGGCATCCTGGGGGGCATTGAGAAGAGTGTGTCCAGCAGATCCAGGGAGGTTTTTCTGCCTTACTTAGACCCCACCTAGAATATTGTGTCCAGTTTTGGGCTCCCCAGTTCAAGAGGGACAGGGATCTACTTCAGAGAGTCCAAGGCAGGGCTACAAGGATGCTGAAGGGACTGCAGCACTGCCTGAGGAGGAGAGGCTGAGAGCCCTGCGGCTGCTTAGTCTGCAGAGGGGAAGGCTGGGAAGGGATCTGAGCAATGTCTATCAAGAGCTGAGGGCTGGGGGAAGGAAGGTAAATTTCCAGTTTGTTGTGGTGCAAATCGAACCAGAGGCACACACAGAAGCGCACACACACTGTCTTATCAAGTCTGAGAAGTGCTAATGTCTGTCTGCATAGATGTAGACTGTGCATAAAGGCTACAATGCAGTATGTGTGCTGAATGTGCCACACAGCTACAGTTCTCGAGTTGCATGGACGTACTTTTGCTCCCATCTCAATTTTGTTAAAATCTCATTATCTCTCTGTTCCCAACAGGAATATTGCTTGGCAAAGTCAAAAGTGCCTGAGCCAGGTACAATACTCACAACTACTGTGGGTAAGATTAAAAACACAGCTATGAGTTAGATAGTTGCACCAGCCTTGGCTTTGCAGTTGCAGCTGACACAGATACGACATCATTTCTGGGCTGCTGGTTAATGAAGCCACATGAAACACACGAGAAATAGATAGCAGAGACTCTAAGTAGCCTGCTTTATAATTGATAATCTAATCTGTCACTGCCCTGAAGAGACAGCTAATGAGTGTTTTGAGCCCAACAGCAAGCTGAAGGTTGTTAGGAGCAGCAGGTATTTTGTATTTCAGCTTCCGCAGATCTGTAGCTCACTGCTTTATCTAAAGTTTCTAATAGTAGGTACAGGTTCAGTAGCAGAAAGCACATCTCAGTGTAGGTGTCTTCACACAGTTTCTAAACCAGAATCCCTGTCTGGTTGTCAAGGACTTCCTGTGATTACTTTGAAGAAAAAAAGAGCCAAGCCCCCCTAAGCCTTTCATTTCTACCACCAGCAGCATCTAGAAGGGCCATGCTTCCTGGTCTGCCATATAACAGTTTCCTTTTGCTAGGAAATATTTCTTCCCAGAGAGGCTTCTCAGCCATGGAATGGTCTGCCCAGGGCAGTGCTGGATTCATAGAATCATAGAATGGTAAGTCTGGAAGGGACCTCAAAGATCATCCAGTTCCAATCCCCTGCCATAGGCAAGGACACCTCCCACTAGTACAGGTCACTCAAGACCTCGTCCAATCTGACCTTGAATCACCATCCCTGGAGGTGTTAGAGCAGCCTGTGGAGCTGTGCTTAGGGACATGGTTTGGTGTTGCCCCTGCAGTGCTGGGTGGAAGGTTGGACTGGATGAGTTTGGAGGACTCTGCCAACTGGATGCTTTCTGTGATTCTACTTCAGGGCTGCAGCTGTTCCTGGGTACCACAGGGAGCTGGGTACACCTCTCTTCATTCTAGCTAGTAGGTAGTGGAGAACCTCGCTGAACATTTATGCATTTGAAGCTCTTCCTCATCCCAGCCAGCAGATTTTTTTCCTGGCCAAGTACAATATTTTCAAGTTGTCTGGGTTTAAGTATGGTGATGCAATAGCAGAAGTAGAATGTAAAAGCTCAGGTGGAGGTTATTTAATCTGTATCTGTATGCTGGTGTCTCTATAAAGAGCACATTCCTCTTTTCATCTGTCACCCTGCTGATGCTCATTTACCTTGGCATTTGGAGAGGCTTCCTCTCATCACAATTAAAGAATGAGTTCTGAAATTGAGCTAGCCTTTGTGAGAACTGCTAAAAGACATGTGAAACCATTGCATTAGCTGGTGGAGCATGCCATTTAAAAGGAAAGTTATAGATGGCTTTCTGAAGCTTGCCATTTCTGATTAGGTTCAGTGTGATCCAGACTTCAGTCTCTTGGCTTGTATTGCCAGAGAAGCTTGAACTGAAGTTACAGCCCTGGAACAGCTTCACAAGGAATAATTTCTCTTTTTTGCAGTTCCTGACTGCCTTAATGTTGTCCAAGTGTATCATTACTGCCCAGTGGCATGTGTGGGTGGTGCTGGTGAGTGAGTGGCACTTCCCTAGCACAACTGTTGGGATTTCACCACAAGTTTAGTTGCTAAATGGCACAGACTTCAGCGTGAAGGGAAGGGAAAAAAGGATGACTCTGGGAACTGCGGAGTAGTCAGTCTCACCTCTGTGCCTGGCAAGATTATGGAGCAGATCCTCCTGAAAGCTCTGCTAGGGCAATTGGAAAACAAAGCAGCAGATGGTAACCAGCAATGGCTGCACCAAGGGCAGATCTTGCCTGACAAATGTAGTGGCTTTTTATGATGAAGTCACAGTGACGGTGGACAAGGGAAGGGCAACTGATGTCATCTACCTGGACCTGAGTGAGGTATTTGACTCTGTCCCACATGGCATCCTGGTCACCAAACTGGAAAAACATAGACTGGATGGGTGGAGCACTGCTGGGTAAGGAACCAACTGGATGGTGGCACTCAGAGAGTGATGATCAAGGGCACAATGTCCACCTGGAGACCAGAGACAAGTGGCATCCCTCAGGGGTCAGTGCTGGCACCAGTGCTGTTTGACATCTTTGTCAGTGACATGGACAGAGGAATCAGTGCAGCCTCAGCAAGTTTGCAGATGGCACCAAGCTGTGTGGCAAAGTCGACTTGCTAGAGGGCAGGGATCCATCCAGAGGGACCTGGACAGGCTGCAGAGGTGTACCCAGGCCAACCTCATGACATTCAACAAGGCCAGGTGTAAGGTCCTGCAGCTGGGTAGGCACAATACCAAGCACAACTCCAGGCTGGGTGGGGAATGGCTGAGAGCAGCCCTGAGGTAAAGGCCCTGGGGGTCTGAGGTGATGAAAAGCTCAAGATGAGGCTGCAGTGCAAGTGCAGCCCAGACAGCAACTGAGTGCTGGGCTGCAGCAAGAGCAATGTGGGCAGCAGGGCAAGGGAGGGTATTGTGCCTCTTTGCTCTGCTCTCCTCAGACCCCACCTGGAGTCCTGTGTGCAGTTCTGGAGCCCCCAGCACAGGAAGGACATGGAACTGTTGGAACCAGTCCAGAGGAGGCTGCCAACATGCTCAGAGGGCTGCAGCATCTCTGTTGTGAGGACAGGCTGAGAGATTTGGGGCTCTGCAGCCTGGAGAAGAGAAGGCTTCCAGGAGACCTTGGAGTGGGCTACCAGTATCTGAAGGAGGCTTACAGGAAGGCTGTGGAGGGACTATTGATAAGGTCTTGCAATGTCCAGACAAGGGGCAGTGGGTTTGAACTGGCAGAGGGGAGATTGAAAGTGGATGTTAGGAGGAAGTTGTTTGCAGTGAGGGTGATGAGAAACTGGCACAAGTTGCCCAGGGAGGTTGTGGCTGCTCCCTCACTGGAGGGGTTCAAGGCCAGGTTGGAGGAGGCCTTGAGTGACCTGTACTAGTGGGAGGTGTCCCTGCCTATGGCAGGGGGTTGGAACTAGATGACCTTTGAGGTTCCTTCCAACCTTACCATTCTATGATTCTATAAAGCTCAGCCTGCAGTGCTATGATGGTGGATCTTTTGCAGTGCTCTGTTCTGCAGTGTTCTGCACTGGCAGAAGTAACATGGCTGCCCATGGCAGAGGTTTCTCCTTGGGAGTAATCATTGCTCCCCAGAAGCAGCACACTGTGTGCTCAGCCAGTTTCTGGGCATCTGCTTGGTAGCAAATGGCAAGAACATGGAAAGCTCTCAGGAGTGTAACTTTGTCTTTCTTCATGGAGACGTGCAGGACTGCCTCCATCTACAGGTGGCTGAAGAAGACCAGTCAGAGGCTGGTCTAGAGAACAAGTCCTGTGAGGAGCAGCTGAGGGAAGTGGCGATGCTGAGATGAGACTTTCTCACTCTCTACAGCTACCTGAAAGGAGGTTGCAGCTAGCTGGAGGTTGGTCTGTTCTCCCAAGTAGCAAGTGACAGGACAGGAGGAAATGGCTTCAAGTCATGCCAGGGGAGATTTTGGTTGGGCATTAGGGGAAAAAGTAGTCACCAAAAGGATTGTTAAGCTCTGAAGCCACAGCCCAGGGAGGTGATTGAATCATGAACCCTGTAGGTATTTTAAACACTAGTAGACATGGTCTTTAGGGCCATGGTTTAGCAGCAGACTTGGCAGTGTTAGGTTAGTGGTTGGACTTGATCTTAAAGGTCTTTACCATCCTGAATGATTTTCTGATTCAATAAAAGTAATGGTAACAATTGGTCAGCTACTAGATCTAGTGAACAGCCTTCCTGTGGCTAGACAGAGTTGTGAGGTGTGTGGTCTCTTATCTCTTCAGGGATGGATTTATATGTAGATCTTGTCCTCACTGCACACTAAAAAATTAATTGTTTAGGAAGCACAATGTTTGCAAATTACCTATTTGTGTTAAAAAAAAATCTTGGAGAAGTCAAATCAACATTGGTGAGTCTCCAGCAGGTCAAGGGAGCTTCTCCTCCCCTTCTGCTCTGCCATGGTGAGGCCACTCCTGGAATATTGCATTCATTTCTGGGCTTCTCAGTTCCAGAGGACAGAGATCTACTGCAGAGAGTCCAAGGCAGGGCTAAAAGGATGCTGAAGGGACTGGAGCACTGCCTGATGAGGAGAGGCTGAGAGCCCTGGGGCTGCTTAGTCTGCAGAGGAGAAGGCTGAGAGGGGATCTGAGCAATGTCTATCAATAGCTGAGAGCTGGGAGAATGAAGGAAGGGACAGGGACAGCCTCTGCTCACTTGTGCCCTGGCATAGGACAAGGGGCAAGGGATGGAAACTGCAGCACAGCAAGTTCCACCTCAACATGAGCAACAATTTCTTGACTGTGAGGGCCCCAGAGCCCTGGCACAGGCTGCCCAGAGAGGTTGTGGAGTCTCTTTCTCTGAAGCCTTTGCAGCCCTCTCTGGATGTGTTCCTGTGTGACCTGTGTTGGATTCTCTGGTGCTCCCCTGGCAGGGGGATTGGGCTGGAAGCTCTCCAGAGGTCCCTTCCAACCCCAACATCCTGTGAGCCTGTAACAGTCATGCTTTGAGAGGAGACTGAACTATGTGACTTCCAGAGGACCTTCTAACTAACATTGCTATGTCTGTCCAGAGCTGTTTCAGAGAACACATGGACTGGTGTAAGTTTCTCAGTGGTGTAATTGCCTTATTCTAAGCCCAAATACTTTCCAGTCATAATTGAATTAAGATTCTTTACAGTTGTTTTCTGAGTGTTAGGTCCTTGTAGATAGTGACATATGGCAGGCATTATAGAATCATAGAATGGTAAGGTTGGAAGGGGCCTCAAAGTTCATGTAGTTCCAACTCCCTGCCACAGGCAGGGACACCTCCCACTAGTACAGGGCACTCAAGGCCTCATCCAACCTGGCCTTGAACACCTCCAGGGAGGGAGCAGCCACAACCTCCCTGGGCAACCTGTGCCAGTGTCTCACCACCCTCACTGCAAAGAGAAGGTGCATCCTCCTAACATCCAGTTTCAATCTCCCCTCTGACAGTTCAAATCCATTGCCAGACCTTGTCAATAGTCCCTCCCCAGCCTTCCTGGAGCCCCCTTCAGATACTGGAATGCTGCTCTAAGGTCTCCTGGAAGCCTTCTCTTCTGCAGGCTGCAGACCCCCAACTCTATCAGCCTGTCCTCATAGCAGAGCTGCTGCAGCCCTCTCAGCATCTTGGAGCTTCTCCAACAGTTCCATGTCCTTCCTGTGCTGGGGACTCCAAAACTGTACAGTTATGCCTGACTTCCCTTGTAAACAGAGTCTTCTAATCAGTTATTTCAGTGAAGTGAAGTGAAGTGAAGGCAGGTAAGAAATTACAGTTCTAGACTGAGTAATTCTGCCTGCTTAGTAAAGGGCACACAAATGATTCTCTGCAGAGCACCACCGGAAATACTACAAAATAAAGTGTGAAAGGCATTTCTGTGCTTTCATGCCTTACCTTGGCAACTGCAGATGGAACTCCTAAGCTTTCATCTCTCTGGGTAGCAACTATTAGCAAAGCACAAGGCTCAAGATGAAAATTAGGAAAAGAGCAAGTGTGGAACAGTGAAACAGCTAAGGGATTGCTGTAGGTTTGGGAAGCATAGACTTAAAAATCCTTTATGGACCAGAGTCCAGAGGGTGGACCCAAGAAGTGTAATGTTGTTATTCAGTCCCATAGTTCTGCTATCTGTTCATAAGCTGGCAGCAGGACCAGTTTACCCTCCTTTACTCTCCTCCCTCTCCCTCCTGCCTGCTGGCATCTATGCAAACAGGTAAGGGCTGGGCCTGGCTATGGCTTATGGGCAGCAGAAGTGCTGGGAGCAAAGAGAGCAGCGATGGGGATTGTAGATAAGTTTTTGGTTGGAGGAAGGCTTAAGGGGTTTGTCCTGTATCCTCTATGTGCTCTGTCATTTTTCTGTATCATAACATCACAGGCTCACAGAATGT
>VWYK01066646.1:0-20062 GCA_013399775.1 Semnornis frantzii | reverse complement strand
ATTAGTCTCAAACCAGCACAGGGATCTTTTAAGCTCCTTTTCAGTCTTGACCTGTGTAGTTCCAGCTTTACATGACTGGCAGGACAGAGAGTTGAGGATGAAGCAGATTTTGATAGTGAAATACACAATCAGGCATCCCTGCAGGACATGTTCACAACAGGGTAGAATCATGATATGAATACCTGGTTACTATCAGCAGCACATTAGTGAGGATATGATAGCACCTGCATGGGCATCCATGCCTGGTCTGCAGGTCTGTTAAGGAGATGAGAAAGTGGGTATGCAGTGATACAGATTTACACCTGCTTTTGCCACAAGGCCCTTGTGGATAATGCTTGGTAAGATATTTAGGTAATTGCCTCATAAACAGTCACTAATGTTGTGTTACTGACATTCTGCATATTTGGCTAGGGTCTGGAGTCTGATTTATACAAGCAGTGAGCACACAGTGCTGCACATTAGATCACTAGAAGTGGAGTTGTGAATACAAGCACTTGGAGAATCAGGCAATAGGTATGGTAACTCGACAGACAGAGTGACTGCTATTTTTTAACCTCTGTCTGTGTGTCTCAAGTCCCCTACACTAATGTGGTGATTATAAAATGCCAGAAGTCACAGGATGTGGTGAGAATAAATTGATTGACATTTGTAAAGCAGTTAGGGCCATCATGAAAATGACAATATTAGTTATCCTGCCTTCAGAGTAGGGTTTCAGTGGGGTTTAGGGAAGGAGTTTGAGGCCACAAAATGAGATGAGAATAAAATACTGGCTACATGATAACTAATGATAACACAGTGCTGAGTATATGACAACAGTTGAGGATCCATCTGTGCTGTGAAGGATGACTTTGAGAAAATAGCATAAAATCATACAATTACATACTGTTCCCTAATCCAGCAGCACCCTAACTCTTGCATTTCTTGACTTTGTAGCTCTTATCTGCATTGCCTTGCCAGCAATCTTCTGATAGAGATCTCTTGAGTGAATTTCCTCTTCTGGAAAGGACCTCTAGAGATCACTAAATCTAACCCCACTGCCAAAGCAGGATCACCCAGGGCAGGCCACACAGGAATGCATCCCAGGGTGTTTTGAAAAATGTCCAGAGAAGAAGACTCCACAACTTCCCTGGGCAGCCTGTTCCAGTACTTCGTCACTCTCTCTGTAAAGAAGTTTCTCCCTATGTTGAGGTGGAACTTTCTGTGTTCCAGCTTCTGTCCACTGTTCCTTGTACTACCACTGGGCAACACCAAAAAGAGCCTGGCACCTTCATCCTGACACCCACCTCTCACATATTTATAGTCATTGATAAGGGTCCTTCTCAAGACTAAAGAGCCTCAGTGCTCTCAGTTTTTCTTCATAGAAGTTCCCCAGTCACTGCTCTCTGTTGGACTCTCTCCTGTAGATCCCTATATGCAGTTTGATAAAATATCAAAAGCTCAATGAGAGCTGGAATCTGTGTACGCCCATTGCACCATCATTGACTGCTTTGGAGCGTTGATGGCCATATCAGTCTACTAACAGTGAGTGAAACATGGTTTGGAGCAGAGAGAGGTTACCTGCCTGGCCAATAGAAAGGATCCTGCTTGGTGCCCCTTGGTTATTTTCAGGGCAGAGGTGTGTGCATCATCTAGAGCTGAGCCTGTGGAGGGTAGATTTAGAGACTGTGCCTCACCAGTCCTGAGCATGTGAAGACCGTAGCTTTTCAGAAGCTTTTAACTGGGCCAAATGTAGGTGGATTTTTGTGAAGGAGGGAAAAAAGACTATTCCTAAGAGGAAAACACTCTTTTCTTTGCCCTAGGAAATGTCAAGTGCTTGTCTCAGATCACATGAAAGCTGAAGACTTTTAAAATAAAAAAATAAAAGAATCCCCGTTAATTAAAAGTTGGTAAGCAACTATAGATCCCTCATTTTAGTCAGCTGACGTGGAAAATACTAATCTGTTGGTGTGGTTACAAGGAACAATGTCATGTAGACTCCTACATTTCAAATACTACCATCAGATGGTGCTATCACTTGAATGCAGCTTTTCTCTCTGGAAGAGATTGCAACTTTCTGATTTATTACAAGGATCTTGTCTCTTACACCTCGATGCTATTCAGGATCAGATTGACTTCACTGTAATCATGCATGAAACGTCCACTTTAGTTTTTCCTTTAAGGAAAAAGACAGGGGAGGTGCACACTATATATACACTGGAGCAGGTTTTTGCATCTTCTAAGGTCTGCAGGCCCCTTCTTGTTATTGAAATACAGCATTACAGCAATAGGTAATTCAGGTAAGATCTGCACTGTGCAAACACTACTGAGTGCATTCTGCTTCCAGCTAACTTATTATCAGAGAAATCTCTAGTGTCAGATAAATTGAAATCAGTAACTTAGATCATGAGAGAGAAGCATGTTTCTCACCCAGTTGCTATGACAGTGTTTTCCAGCCCAAACTAGAGTGGTGTATGCTGCAAACTGGCTGGTCAGCACACTGTAGCTCTGCTCCTGCTGATTGCAATCTCCAAGGCAGTGTGAAATGGTGGAGCTGGGCACTAATGCTTGTAATTGATGTTTGAATAGGTGATGTCATAAAACTATAGAATCATAGAATGTCAGGGGCTGGAAGGGACCTTAAAAAATCATCTGGTCCAGCCCCCCTGCCAGAGCAGGATCACCTAGAGCAAGTCACACAGGAACGCATCCAGACGGTTCTTGAGTATCTCCAGAGAGGGAGACTCCACAGCCTCCCGGGGCAGCCTGTTCCAGTGCTCTGTCACCTTCACAGTGAAAAAAATTCTTCCTCAGGTTTAAATGGAAACTCTTATGCCTCAACTTCTACCCATGATCACCCCAAATCATAGAATTGCTTTGATCAGAAAAGACCTCTGAGATCAAGTCCAACCCACGTGTGGATGGGAAAAGTTCTTTTCAAACAAACACTGTGGCTGTCTGGGCTGTGTGGGGGCAGCTCTTGGTAAAGAGGACGTGTTTAGCTGTTTATTAGAGTTCATGTATCAGTTTGCTGTGGTATTTCCATGCTGCCTGATACAATGTCACAGTTCAGCACAGATGACAAGAAAAGTCTGGCAAAAGATTTGTGCTCTGCTGCTTTCATGCATTCTAGGAATTATTACTTAGCTTGTTTCTGATATCAAGTATTTGGAGTTTAGAGGGATGTGCTGCAGGACCTATAAACATTGCAATCGAAGAGTCTATATCGTGTACACATTCGTGCATTTCTTTTTTTCCAGCAAGAGATGTTGCTAGAGTTCAAATCCCTTTCACTGCTTTGAGTGGCTGCACAGAACTGGTGAAAATGTAGTTCAACTGACAAATAGCAAGTCCTAAATCATGACTTCATTTGGGTCCTGACAAGAAGTAACTCAGTGTTTTATCTCTAGCAGTCCTAGAAGGGAGTATAAAGAATCATAGAATCAGTCAGAGTTGGAAGGGACCACAGGAATCATCTAGTTCCAACCCCTCTGCTGTGGGCAGGGACACCTCACACTAGATCAGGCTGTCCAGAGCCTCATCCAGCCTGGCCACCACCTCCCTGGGCAACCCGTTCCAGGCTCCCACCAGCCTCATAGTGAAGAACTTCTTCCTAACATCCAGTCTGAATCTACCCATTTCTAGCTTTATTCCATTCCCCCTAGTCCTATATATCACATAAAGAGAGGGAATTTGCCACTGATTCATGTAAACAGTTAATTATTTTTCCTTCCACATGGACTCTTCGCACCTTAGGTAGCAAATCTCAAAAGTTCATCCACAGTAACCTTTACTTTAGGAATTGTTCCTTAACTCTTTTTGAGTAATTCAAATACACTTTGAAATGTGTGGTTTGAAGTTGGCAATATTGCTATTCTTCTTATGCTGAATTTTTCTTCTCTTTCTCCAGGAACCCAGTGGTAACCACACTCCTCCTCAGTTGTCTCCATCACTTAGCCAAAGCACTTTCACTACTGGTGGCTCCCTGGACGTTCCCCACATTATCATGCAGGGCGATGCAAGAAGAAGAAGAAATGAAAACTATTTTGATGATATTCCCAGGTCAAAGCTGGAGAGGCAGATGGCACAGGTAGGGTTAATACGATGCCATTAAAAGGCTGCACCTTGCTGCAGTTGGTTATAGAACTAATCCTAACCATACATGTGGGTCATACGTGAAGGCTGAATTCTGACCTACCAAGATGAACAGTTTTTCCAAGCTGACTGTTCCAGTTCTCTATATTTCCATAGTGTAAGTTGGTGTGCCGCTTCTCCTGAGAGGCAGAGTTTTGGGGGTGTTTAGGTGCATGCAGGCTGCTTCTTGGTTCAGCAAGAAAGTGCAGATTCTTCAGTTTTCGAGAAACCTAGATAAAAATAAGCTGACAACAGTTCACTTACAGAACTTAGAGGACTTGGGGAGTGGGGATTGCTGCATTTATTAATGAAGGATGTCCGAATTCTGCTACACTTTGTGATCCACGGATGTAGCCTGAGCATTTAAAAAAAGATTTATCTGTGCAACAACTCATTTGAGCATCACAACAGCACCAGGCTTAACTGGATGTTAAAGCAAACTGTTCACGAAAGAAAGCCTTAAGTAGCCTCCATCTCTATTTTTTTTCACCCAACCACAGTGAGAGTAGTGATAATTGGATGTCACATATGTTGATCAGAGTATTGTCTTGTACCATTCTAAAGCGAGGTACAGTTAAGCTTGAGCAGCCTGTCAGTCAAAATGCTTCAGGATGAGCTCAGCTGTTTTATTTGCTGGTAGATACAATATAAAAGAGGCAGGTCTTAAGCCATGCAGTGCTTTACAGTGCATGTTGGGACCAGGGCTTAGATTTGCCATCAAGCAGTTGGGCAGCCAGTGTGGTTCCTGGAGCGACTCACTCCATGAAGGAGCAGGTTGCTGCATGAGGCTTCCCAGTGATTCTCTCTGCTGCCGCAGCCCAGAATAAAGCTTCTATCCAAAATTCAGCCTCAAAATGGAAACAGCTATGCAAATAACTATGTTATGGTTAACATAATGAACAAAAAGGCTGCAGTCTTTCAGGTAATTGCATGAACCAGAAGAAGTAATTAAATAAACCAGCAAAACAAGGTGCTGCTGTTACCTGGGAACACAGAAACAAATTGAATGTCATTTGTTCAGAAGACATGTCTACAGAAGTGAAATTGCATTTGGTTGGGTGGGGCTGCTTTCCTGCCTTTTTTTCTTTTTATCCCTGCCTTTTTTTTTCTTTTTAATCTCCTAATTTTCTGCTGTATAATCTTATTGCACAGAATTAAGGGGAATGTTGCCTAGTGAATGAGTTTGTTTTCAAACCAACATCTGCTGGGCTTTTGTGGCAAGGAAAAGACTGAGCTGAAATCCAGCAAGGAAAAGCCCAGTTCTTAACGTGAAAATACTTCTTTGAAGGTCATGAAATTTAGGTGTTTGAGCATGAAATACACACTTGCTTGCAGCTGAGTCCACTGGTTCATCTACTTAGTTCATTTTATCACTTGGTTCACAAATCCCTATTCTCACTTCCACTTTTAGTCACTAACACTGAAGAGGAAAAAAACAAACCCAAAACAACCTAAAAAACCCCATGCTAACAATTCTTCCTAACCACTTTTCACTCTTTTCTTTGCCTGTTTGAACTCTTGATATTCCCAAGAGATATGACACACTCTCATACATGGCACCTGGAGATTTTCTTTGGGCTGTTAATTGCTTTTCCACAAGGACTGTAATGTATGCACACCCAAAGAGAAAAGTGGCCAGATAGTTCTTGCGGCACTCCAGACCACTTTAAAGCCAATTAAGTTCTGGGGTTTATTATTTTACTTTGTGGGAGTGTGTACCCAATGAATGACTGACTTCAGTGCCTTCTCTCTCACTTCCACTATGGAACGCAGCAGTCATCCTTTGGGACTCCAAAGGGGATAATGGATTCGGGTGAAATCCATGAAGTATTTTCTTGTGTGTTAGTCCCTGAACTCCAATCTACTTGGAGTCTTTCTCAGCTCCACCCCTAAATTCTGCACTCCTGATGTATGTGAAATTCTCCTTGACTTCAGTGGGAAAATCAATGACTCCCTCTGGTGATCATTCTCACTAAATTGGACTCACCCCATTAAGAGGTTAATCAGGAATTCTTTGACCATTCTAACCTCAAAATAGGTTTTTCCATTTTATTTTTCCTTGCAAAATATGCTGTGCTACAGTAAATTACATTTCCTTCAGTCCTTTCCCCCCAAAGCTCCTTTGAAATTAAAGGGAAAATAATAGTTTGTGGAAAATGAAGGAGATCAAACTGATCCTTAACATAGAAGTTCTGCTCCCTTTATTTGTCTGTTCACTCTAGTAACTTCATCCTTGCAGTTTGCAGGTTCCTTTGACTTATGTCAGATCGACAACAACTTGTGAGCTGATACCAGGCCAGCTTTCCACCTAGGAGACTTTTTATAAATAGAATGATCTAGAGGAATTATTGGAATTGCTCGAAGGATATTCTTTGTCTTTCCCTTTTCTTTGCTAGGCTGTTTGCATGCTGCTGTTTGAATCTGCATGGTTACCGAATGCTGTAGCAGAAAGAGATGCCTAAAGATGTCTTTGGTGCTGTGGGTTTTGGAAAGGGTTTCAGGTGTGTTTTTGACAGTGAGATGACAGTAATTTTATGGCCTTTGAAGAAAGAGGGCAACATGGCATTGAAAGTTGAATGCCTTGAATAAATAACCTTACTTTCCTGAACTTGATTTTATTTCAGACATGTTAGGATAAGACTGTTTTCGGCCTCAATTTAACAGCTAAAGTATGAAGATATGTTGAGAAAATGCTGACATCTGATGTTTCCATCTTTACTAGTGCTTGTTTTCACTAAACTTTTAGATGGGAATCATTAAGAGGGTTGATCTTTGCATCAGATATCAACCAGTGTTTGTTAAAACAATGAGCATGTCAATTTAAATCTTTTTTTCCTTTGATCTCCTAAATGGGTTTAAACGAATCTCTGAACCGTAATCAAATCTGCTTGTAAGTAATACAACACTTTGTTTCCTAGAGGAAACACTGATTTAAATTTCCTTAATGTGGGTGGTTTTGTCTCAAGGCCAGCATGTACCTTCATTCACACTTCCTTAGCAGGCTGTTTGAGACCTAAGAGTTTCAAATCCTGACATAAACAATTTAGATTCCCCACTGGAACAGTTTTGCTCATTCAGCTCTCTAGTTGGTTGCCTACCTTTAAAAGCTCTTTGGTATCTGGTTGGCTAAATCACAACTGCCAACAAGGTAATACAGAAGGTTGAGAGATTATTTGTTTTCCAAAGGAGAAAAAAAAATAATCTAGAAAGGACTGACTCATCTGAATCATCTTTAACTGTGGTTGTTAAATTCTGAGCCTGCAAACTCCATTGATAAATATGATCAAATTATTGTAGTCTAAAATAACTGAGGTTGCTCTTAAGGTTGCCTACATTTTTAAATAGAACCAAAATCATATAGACCAAGCCTAAGGACTTTGGAACCAAAATTGGTAGGAGGAGTCCCACTGAAGGGATTGAGCTCTTCATTCACCTCAAATCATGGACAGGGAAAGCATGTATTTGTGAGGAAAAGCTGTGGGGGTTAAAAGGAAGCATAGCTAAGTTCATTAAAATACACCAATTCAAATGTCAGGTCTTTGGGATTTGTAATTCTCCAGGCAGCAGAGAAACGTTCAAGTACTAGCTGCAAGCACATCCCAGACTGCGAGCCCCGAGGGCTGTTCCTGTTTCTCTCCAGCCGGTGACATAGGCTGCTTTCAGCCACCATGGTCGGTAAGACCTCTTGCCGTGGTGCTCAGAGCCCTGCCCCGAGCAGCCTCCCCACAGCAGGGATGGTTGGGAGCGCCGCTGCCCACGCTGCTCCTGGCGCAAGCAGAGCTGGGTCAGGCATCAGCCCGGTGCTGACGCATGCACTCCCCGCAGAGCTGAACCTGTGGTGCATCCCGAGATGGGAGAGGTCTGTCGTTTCTGGAGGTGGTGGGTGGATGCCTCCTTAGGGCTCTGGGGAAAGCTCCAGGCTGTGTCTGCCTCTGGGAGAGAAAAAAAACTGATGATGAGTCAGAGTAAGCTTGCTGGTAGGACAAACCCAGTCATGGCCACCCATATGGAGGGCATCCCACTGGGGTGTGATGGAAGGAAGAGAATCCTTTAAGATCTCAGGGAACTGGAAAACGTATTCACAAAAGCTGGTAGGAGAAGTGATTTCCCAGAGATGCTAAACCCAGACTTCATTTTGAAAGCTTTGGTGGCTTCTTTGGTCCCATGGTCTGAGTGAGGACTTCATTCTTTTATTCTTCTCTAAAACACAGGACATCAGTACTGTGTCCAGGTTTGGTGCCTCCAGCACCATCAAACTGTTGGAGTGGGTCCAGAGGGGCCACAAAGATGACCAGAAGGCTAGAGCACCTCTGCTGTGGGGACAGGCTGAGAGAGTTGGGTCTGTTCAGCCTGGAGAAGAGAATGCTCTGGGGAGACTTTAGGAGTGGCATCGTAATAGCTGAAGAGAGCTGGGGAGGGACTTTTTACAAGGGCTTGTAGCGATAGGATGAGAGAGAATGGGTTGAANCAGGATGGATGGGGCCTTGAACAACCTGGTCTAATGGAAAGTGTGAAATGCCCATGGCATGGGGTTTGGAACTAGATGATCTTTAAGGTCCCTTCCAACCCGAACCATTCTATGCTTCTATGATAAGTTAAATATAAGGTCATTGTGATGACTGCATAGTAAGTTTGAAGTAAGGCTACATCAAGCTAACAGCCTCAAGTTGTGCCAAGGGGGATTCAGGTTGGATATTAGGAAAAAAAATTCATAGAAAGGGTTATCAGGCATTGGAACAGGCTGCACAGGGAAGTGGTGGAGTCACCATCCCCAGAGGGTTTTAACAGATGCATGGATGTGGTGCTTTGGGACATGTTCTAGTGGTAGTGGTGGGACTGTGAGTTCTAAGCAAGCTGTTGGACTTGATGGTCTCAGAGGTCTCTTCCAACCTCAACAGTTCTATGATTCTATGATTTGTGTTCTGCCTTTTAACATTATTTTACAAGACACAATAATTCATTCCAGGATTAGGATCCATATGCAGGAGACAGTCATTTAAATGAGGTTAGTACCAGAGGTCTTTTATTTACAACAGAGAAGTGAAGTAAAAACAAGAGACAGAAGGCAGGTCTGTAGGAAAATGGGGAAATAATTTTGCTGCTTTCTGAAATTAAAAGCTTCAACTTAATAATATATTCCAGATGTTTCACAGATACTAGTGCATCTGTATTGCCAGTGCACCATGGGGCTTTCTGCTTTAAAATCATGCTTTTCCATTTTACAGGTAAGAAAATCAAGGTACAGGGATGCTCTAGGTTGCCTAAGATGACACTGAAAGTTTTGAAGGAGCCAAAACCAAAACTATTGTCTCACAAGACCCACCTTCAGATTTTTAAATTTTAGCCATAGGATGATTTCTTTTTAATTTGCTCATTTCCTGTTTCTGTTCCTATCTTCTCCTCTTTTTTGGAGGGATTTAAAGTTATTTAAAGGATTTAAAGATTTGTCAGTGGTTGAAATGACTGATGAAATAACAGAATTCCTTGCTAATAGATTTAAAAAGCAACGAATTTAAAAGTATGATTATCTGGATGATTTCCTCCTATTATTATTTAAAGATTTTATTATTCCTAAGATTTTTTTTTTCCTTTTTAATAAAATATTGTATGCTGTGAGGCTGAGCAGCCAGCCATTTTAAATACAAGCGTGTGAAATCCAAACAAAATGCTCCAAGCTTCATATTTTTAGGTGCTTCTTATTTTTAATATGGAAAGCTGACTGAACTCTGAAGACCTTCAACTTGACATCAAAAGAAAAATGCTTAACCAAATCTATTTTTGTTGCATGACATAGAAGTCACTGACAGTTGTCTTTAATTCAGAGAGATCTTAATGCCATCGAGGGCTCTATCTTGAACTGTAAATTTCAGCAAGCTTTCATCAGCAAATCCCTTGAGTATTGTGTATTAAATGGCTAAGTGAACTGATAAAGACGTCATGAGAAATCTAAGTAATTTCTGCCTGAAACATACAATTTTTTTCATTTTTTTTTGAAGAATGTTATGGAAGCTCTAGCATTTTAGAACTAAAGTTGTGGGCTGTGGATCATACCTACATGCTGCTTCAGCATATGGAATTGAGGAAACTGCTTCTATATTTGGTATTAACGATCCAAACCAAAGCCATAAATACTCCAGCAAGAAGAGGACAGATGTTCTTCTGAGATTGGGACAGATGTTCTTTATTAATTTATTGTTTTTCACACTCAGCTTTGTGAGCTGCAGCTCTACATTGTATGAAAAATGGAGAAGAGAAGGTAGTTTCTACTGGCAAATAAACTATTCTTATTGAAAAGCTGAATATTTCAGGGTGATAGCTGAATTTTAAGTTCTAACATTTACATTTTCAAGCTGCTGGAAAAAGGTTGTACCAAGAGTTTGGGGTCTCTTCAGAAAGAGCCCTCTTTTCTCTCTCCCCTCTCTTTTTCTCTCTCCCCTCTCTTTTTCTCTCTCCCCTCTCTTTTTCTCTCTCCCCTCTCTTTTTCTCTCTCCCCTCTCTTTTTCTCTCTCCCCTCTCTTTTTCTCTCTCCCCTCTCTTTTTCTCTCTCCCCTCTCTTTTTCTCTCTCCCCTCTCTTTTTCTCTCTCCCCTCTCTTTTTCTCTCTCCCCTCTCTTTTTCTCTCTCCCCTCTCTTTTTCTCTCTCCCCTCTCTTTTTCTCTCTCCCCTCTCTTTTTCTCTCTCCCCTCTCTTTTTCTCTCTCCCCTCTCTTTTTCTCTCTCCCCTCTCTTTTTCTCTCTCCCCTCTCTTTTTCTCTCTCCCCTCTCTTTTTCTCTCTCCCCTCTCTTTNATGTAGGTACCTGTACCTAATGTTTAGGAATGAAAATCTTGTAATCTTTACTAGTGCCATTTGACGAGAAGTTTATATCGTTAATGCAAGGTTAAAAAGCTGGGGAGCACTTGTAGCTGGGAGCATCAGCAGAAGGGGGGAGCCATCAATCAAAAGAGACTTGTCTGCTCATCCCAGATTAAGGGGCCAGAAGTGCGACTGTAAAACTGCACCTCCAGGATCAGGGGAGGGCAGGGCAGCCATAGCCTTAGCAAACCACTGGGAAGACCCTGAGTCAGTCTTCCCCTGCAGGAACCCAACTCCTGTGTTGGCTGATAGAGAGAGAAGCACAACTGTTGTGTTAGTCTTTGTTTATCAGAGACAAATGTGCAGTGTTCCTGCAAGGAGCAGGAGGTGGAGGTGTGTGGTACCTAGAGCACTGACCCTGGCCTGGGAGGAAGCATTGCATCTTGCCCTGCTGTGGGCTGGAGGGGACAGGTTTTGCAGACTCTCTGTGATCCTGGGCCAGTGATCTCTCTTCCCAGGGTGTCCTCACAGTGGCCTTCACCTTCTTGTGAAACCTCACTGGGTGCACTGACCTGAAGCATGGTGTCACTGCTCATGCCTGTCACCCTCTGCCTGCCTTCAAGGAAGCCCTTCCAAGATGGGTGCTGATTTTCTAGAAACCTTCATGTAAAGTATTTTAAGGAGAAGCAAAAGAAATACACCAGTGCAAAACATGTTCTAATAAGAAATGTTCTTTCTCATTTCTGCTCCTCTGAAAGAAACACTAATTTCAGATCTCACTCTCTGTCTCCGAAGATCTTGTTTCTGAAGGAGGATCTGTGATAATTCTCACCGGTAAGACAGATTCCCCCCAGAGCTCTGTGAATGTTCTGAGAAGCAACATCTTTTGAGATGCCACAACTGCTCTCCCACAGTCCTCAAGCATTTGGAGTGATGATTACAAAAGGGGCCCGACAGCCCTGCTCAGCCGATTTTCGTTTGTTGCTTTCAGCTGTTGCACCTTTAAAGATTGTTCCCCTTGCTAAGAGTGATTTTTCTGGGATCTGGTCCAAAATTCTCATTTCTAGAGCTAGACTAAGCTAAAGTTAGTAAGTTACTGCTACATTATGTGCATCAGAGGGAGCAGGGTTTGCCGCTGTACCTCTCATCCCCTTCTGTGCTTCTCTGGGGCTGCAGTGCCAGGAGATGGGAGCGATTTCCCAAGGCACAGAGGGAGAGGTGCGGGAGAATAAGCCTGGAGGTTGTGTTCAGCAGCTTCTCTTCTTCCTCTGCACCAGCTCTACCACATGGAAATGAGAGAGAGCGCGCTGAGAGAGCTGAAGGCAGCAGCAGATCAGGAACCACCAACAAACTCCTCAGACGTGCTCAGAGGCGAACAGACCATTGAGGTCCATGCTTACTTAACCAGGGCCATGGCCTGGTGTTTTCTAGATTGTTGATGACACTTTCTTCTGGATTTCCTGAGTGCCTCAAGTGAATCCTTGAAGCAGAGTGGCTAAAAGTGGATGGCACCCATGTGAGATCTCATGAGTAGCTGCCTCTTTTTGTGTCCTCTGCCCAAGGAAAGGAAATCACTCTCCTAATTTGGTTTTTTATATATGTCATCTTACTTTCCCAAGAAGTACTCTTGTCTCACTGAATTTCATCTGAACTGATTTCTGTTATGCATCAAATCCATTTTCAGTTCTTACCTCCTTTGCCCTGAAGAGAAAGTCCCTTACTTCTGGATCCTCCTCAGAGAGCCTGAGCTCTCCTCCAAGCCACAACATGGAGCAGACCATTGCAGCCTGCTCGTCAGTCAGAATACCAATAGTTACTCTTTAAGTGTACTTTTCAACTGCTTGTCCATTCTGACTGAAGCTGAGTTGTGTATGGAGCATATCACATGTCACCACATCAAACTCCAAGTCCTTTGGGCTCTCATTGCTGATGGCAATTCAATCAGCCCATTTTCCAACAAAGGTGATTCATATTGAGCAGCTTCATTTATAAACAGCTCAACTTTTTCTTGGCCCATAGAAACTCCATCAGGCAACACATGGCAGATGAGACTGCAGTTTTTCTTTTTATGCTCACTAATATATAATACATAGGGATAAACACATACTCTTGGGTTTATTTCAGGCGACTAGGAGCAATATCAGAAGTTCTCATAAGCCATGAGGACCAGGGAATGGTGAATGGAGTTTTAAACAACTTTTCTAGTAACTTTCTGTTCCCTTCCGTTAGTCTGCCTATAACTTTCTGAATCTTCCTTTTTTCCCCATCTTAAATATGCTTTTAGCCCTTCTTTGGTCCTGTCATTATTTTCTATGTCTTTCCAAGGGTAATTCCTCCTAGTTTAGGTCTGTGAACATCTCCTAAAGCGCCGTTGAATGAATTTAAGTTATGCTGAATGTGAGACTGCAATTCACCAAGCTATTGTTTGTTCTGCATAGGCTGTCCAGGTATTCTTTTGTTGCTTAATCCTTTCTTCTCCTTAAAAAGTACATAATTTCCATGATCAATCTTAACTGGTTTGTCATCAATTGGAGTACGGTTCTTTTCTGTCTTCAGATTATCAACCAAATCTTCCCTGTCTATAGGGAGAGTTTTCCTTAGGCCATTTTGTTCACCTTATGAAGCACTGAGTTGTCTCCAACACAACCCTCAACACTGAAGACCTCTATATGTCTTGTCCTATAATTCTTCTATTAAATGTAAGAGCAGTTAGACTTGAAGCAGTAACATGACTGGCTATTGGTGTTGTGACAACAGAGTCTTATTGTGATATTGCTTGGTTGCATTTATCCTTGAGGAGGAGTAAGATAAGTGCACGTTTGGTGCATCACCTAATGCTATTTTTTTTTCTCCTTTACCGTATAACTTAGGAAAACATCTTTGTTAAACTCTCTTTTGTTTCACAGAACCTCCATGTCAGTGGGGTTAAGTCTCCAAGTGTATTTGTATTTATGATGGTGGAAGCACATGCAAAAATTGAATTCTTTTCCTTATGAGGGGCATGTGTTTTGGGAGCTCAAAATTGTCAGTGTGAGAAACCTAATCCCATTTCTCCCTCCTGCTGCTGATTTTCTGGCCTCAGATATCACTTAACCTTTTTTTCCTTTCCTTGGTTCCTTCCTCTTCAGCACAGGGATATGCAACTTAGAGTACATCTCCTGAGGATTTCGTAATTCATTTAAAAATCTCAGCACTTTGAAGACATAAAATATGTATATAGTAAATGCTAAATATTTTTACAGTGGTGCAAGGAAAAGGTTGGTTTCTGAATTTGAATTCATTGCCTGCCATAATATTAATGCTCCTTCTGTGCTGCATTTCAGTACCTTAGTCAGACATTAATGAGTGCAGAACTGAGTAATGAGCTTTGCACTGCTGCCCTTCTGACCGGGCATTCATACAGTTATGGGCAATTCTCACTCTCTGCTGGTCTGCTTGATTTATTATTAATTTAATCAATCGAGTCACCTATGTTTAAAGATGATTTAGCTTAAGCCTAGATCCTCCAAACCTTTAATTCTGCAGGTAGGTCTGTGTGATGGGGGCAGTTCACTTGAACAGTCCTTGGAGCAGAGACTTGGACCCAGATCTTGTTTCTCACAGGTGAGTGCTCCAAACATCTGCTTTTATGCACTCTTCTTTCTGAAAAGAGTTAAATAAGAAGAAGGGCTTCCCTTAATTTATAGGAAGTGTTGAAGACAGCCTGTCTTCTGCTTTAACTATGAAAAAGGAGGGTGGAATACATAGGCGTGAATTCCCTCAGTGAAAGAAAGGCATGAAAATGAGGGCTGCTAACTCTTGGGAGGAGGATGCTGACCCCAAAGTTTATGTTTGGGAGAAGAATAGCTGGGGAGGGAGAGGCATAATGGGTACCATCTGCATGTATAAGAAGGGATCGATGCCCTGCCCTCTTTGTTTAAGTGGAGCAACTCAAAGCTTGCATACATGCTTCCTGCAGTGTGGTGATGCCTGTTCCTGAGTCAGCACCAAAGCAGCTGGTAGATGTGGCTGCTATATTCCTGTGTTTAGGTGCTGCAGCATGGCAGGGCTGCTACTGCAGCAGCTCTGCTGGAGAAGCCTTGCACACCTCTGCTGCAGGGGACAGGTACCAGCTCCTGGCTGATCTGGCTCCACACCACTCCCAAGGGGCAAGCTCTTGGGAATGGTAGGAGTTAAGGCTGCACCTTTGTCTCCAGAATAGTAAGATGGTGAGAACCAGCTGTACAATATGATGGTGTCACACCAACCCCATGCCACTGCTGGGGAGAAATCAAATGTCTGTTTGCATGTGATACCACACTGCCTTACCTTACTCCTTCAAGAACCTCAGCAAGTGTGTCCAAATAGCACTGCAGTTTATTTCCTTGACCACCAGATGCTTGGGAATGCTGCACCTGGCATGGAAATGCCTTCTGGTTTACTCTTCTCTCGAAAAGCAGAGGTGATCCTCCTGCCATGGATTCCCTCTCAGAAATCCCTTCAGGGAAAAAAAAAAAAAAGCATCATGGTGATGAGCATTGCCAGAGCATCCAGAAATCAATTTGCTTGACATACAGAAAAAGATGTCATTAGTGGCAACTGTGTCCTAATACTGACACAGCAGAAGTAGCTAGAGCAGTGTTTGCTACTGGCCTTGCTCTGTGGGTACGTGTTTGTCACGTGGAGGGGGATTGGTTTGTAGCAGGTTGCAGAGGATGAGGTACAAAACTGTGAACCACAATCAAAGTATTTACTAGCTAATGCTGGCCAAGTGTGGAACTCTGCACACCATGAAACAAGTAACTTCAAAAACAAGATGAAGGAGAAGAAATGAACCAGATATGGGAAAGTTAAAGAATTACTGAATTACTGAAGCTGGAGGAAAGGATGTGTGTGCCTGCCTTTCAGATCATGAGGGAAATAAGGGACAATTAACAACATTAGGCAGACACCAGCCTGTCTGGCAGTGCTCAGTAGTCAGTCCAGAGGACGCCAGCCTGCCCTGACAACAACCAGGAGTGATAACCTAGTCAGTCACTTGCCAGGCAGCCAGGTTTCAGGCTATGAAAGGTAAGAGAGCAGGAGCCATGTTTCTAAGAGTTGCACTTCTTTGAGTTATTATGGGCATTGGTGCTAAATTCCTGCTGCAGCTATTGACAAGAGCCAGCAATGCACATTCTTGCTGTTGAATAAATTACTGATCTGTGAAAATGTATTCAATATATCTATTCTGGATGCTGCAATTGCACTTTTCCTGTGTGTTTATTGCCTTTTGTTACTGCCTGCCAAAGGTACTGTGGGCAGATCTTACATATGATGCTTTGTTTTAGTTGCCTGGCTACTGTAAAATGTTAGCTGAGCTTTCGCTGAGGTGTCACAGATGCTTTCTTGATGAGTGTCCAAACAAGGAAATATGTGAATGCTGTGCTTGCCTAGTTCTGTCGCTTTTGCAAGGAATGCCTACCAAATGCTTACTTTGTTTGGCTACTACAGACTATCTGTACAATAGCATAAAATGTAGACTGAAACCTTTCATTTACACAGCGAGGTCGTGGTTGGTACCAAAGGTAATATTATCTGTATCTTTGTATGCAAAGGAACTGTTGTTGGAAGGAGATGGTGGGCAGCTGCTTCGCTTAATTGCAATACATTCTTTCCTGGTAATTGTCACAAAGAAAACATATTTTGCCTGTTGACTGCATTGCCAGATTTCCCCCCCCTTCCTCTCTGCTTGTGAACATCTCCAACAGAGAGAGATTCAAATCTCAAAACTGAATTGGGATGTTGACTTCGAACTTTTCCCGTGCCAAAACCCAAAAGCACCCAATATTTCTTCTGCTCTGTGCAGTTTGTTTATGCCTGCATAACTCTATCTTCTCACCTCACCACCGCTTCTGACTAAATTGTTTTCTCAAACTCACAGTTTGAAACCTTTTCTAAAGTCTCTGAATAAGCTATGTTTCCTTCCAAAAATATTTTGTTGTCAAATAAATTTAAAAAAAAAAAATCACTTTTAACAACTGTTTTACTTCCTCCTTTAATGTCATTGCAAGCCTTTTGCTTAATTATTCTTGCCTTTTGGCAGTTGCAGTGCATTAATATTGACAAGATGAGATGTAGTTTTCTGTTTATATTAGCAGTCCTCTGTCTGTGAGATCTGGAGCAACCAGAATGCAGGATATCCTTTCTCATCGATTCATCAGGTTCATAATGTAAGATACAGCGATAAATGGCTATGTTGTCACTCTATGGATGTACAGTCTGTTGCCATGGTGTCACCCGCGGGTGTCGTGTCGCTGAGATGACAAACAAGAGTCTGTAACCTGTCCGCCTCCTCCCCGGGGTCGTGTGTGCCACGCATCCGTGTGCCCGTGCCGTGTGGTTAGCCTATGTTTGGCTGTATGGTTGTACATACAGGACGTGGAGGGGCATTGCCAGCAGCAGCCTCGCCCGGGGCGGAGCTTTGACTTCTGTTCCTGATGTTCTTTGTTTGCTCACTTTTCCAAAGCCGGAAACTGTGTAAACAGCTGGGTTTGCACAGTTTCGCCCCCCACGATGTGTTGTGCTGCCCTTTCTGTGTTAAGCTATAGGCTTTGCCTAGCTGAGGAGCACACTGTGTTTGCAGAGAGGCACTTTTGGGGAATTAGAGGGGAAGAGCAGTGGCGCTCTGAATTTTCATCACCTCTGTGACAGAGGTGCACCTGCTGTGCAAGTGAGAGTAGACCTGGTGATCCGTGCTGCAGTTTGCAGACGACGACAGCCACTTGTGCAGATCACATGAAGCACAGCATTTCAGGGGAGCTGTAGATTTCTCCTAATCACAGACTCACAGAAACATCCAGGTTGGCAAAGCCCCTCAGGATCACCAAGTCCAACCTAGAGCCCTACTCTACAAGATTCACCTTAAACCATAGCCCTAAGCACCACAGCCAAATGACCCTTAAACACATCCAGGGTTGGTGACTCCACCACCTCCCTGGGCAGCTCATTTCAGTCCCTGACCACTCTCTCTGTGAAAAACTTTTCCCTTATGTCCAATCTAAACTTGCCCAGTCTCAGCTTGAGGCCATTCTCCCTTGTTCTGTCTCCAACTACCTGTGAGAAGAGGACCAGCCTCTACCTTCAGGTAGTTGTAGAGAGCAATGAGGTCTCCCCTCAGCCTCCTCTTTTTCACACCAACCATCCCCCGCTCCCTCAGTCACTCCTCAAAAGATTTATTCTCTAGGCCCTTCCCCAGCTTTGTTACCTTCTTCTGGACCTGGTCCAGCACCTCCACATCTCTGTTGTATTGCAGTGTCCAAAACTGAACATAATTTCTGTCATATAACCCCCTCTTTGGAGCATTTCTGCCAGAGAGGAGCAGTTATGGCTACAAAGCTTTAGTAGCTCCTAAAATGTAGGTACACCATCAACCTGTTTCCATTATTTAAAAAACCAAATCTACAAAGAGCTAAAAAAATATATATATATATATATTCCTCATACTTTAGGAATTGAAATGCAAACAAATAACGAGGATTTGGCTGCTTCACAGAACATTTAAAATCCTTACAACAGAGAGAAAATCATTAATTTTTTTCAGCCAGATGCATTGTATCTGTGTGTGCTCCAATTTGTTGTTGTCATGGTGACCAACACGTTACCATAACTAGGCAGGCAGCTTTAACACAGGTGAGAAGTTGCACAATGTGGTCCTTGTTAAAAATGACCAAAAGCCACTCAAAACCAGGCCTTTTTTTTGTTTGGTTGGTTGGTTGGTTTGTTAGGCTTTTTTCCCCTCTAGCATGGGCTAACTTGAGGTAGTTATAAAAAAGCTGAAGCAGGTGTTAGGTTTTATAGAAGTTGTATTGAGGTTCCTTCATACCTGTGACTAACTCTGCATCCAGGTGTGTTTATCTGTAGTCAGATACAGATGGTAGAGAATTGGATGAGACAGAAAAAGCTGCAACAATTGGTAAAAAATACCTAGTGGGAGTTACCTGCTTTAGTAGCTCATTTGACATCAAGAATCTGAGTGTAGAGCACACTGAGAAGTTCACATCTGCCCATTTTCAGCACTGTAAAGCACTTCAGGATATCCAGGTCTTCAAGGCTATGGCCTCAATGGTTAAAAGCTGTCACCATAAAAGTGTTCATGGAATCTTTACTACTCTGGCACCTGACTTGGGACCATTTTGTGATTATAAATTCTTTATCTGCAAGATGTGGAGCAAGAAAATCTTTCTCAAGGTGACTGAGGCCAGAGAAAGGAAAGGCACTGGTTAGAGGTATGGGGAGGTTAGAATACTGAAAAATAAGCAGTACAAAAAAAAAAAAAAGTGATAAATTGCACAGCTGTCTGATGAGCTGCAAAGTTAGATGAGGAATAAATTCTCTCTTGCCTTTCTGCTTCACCAGAGAGATAAAAAATCTCCATACGTGTATCGTGTCATAAAAAATACATAAGCTTAAATGTTTGATTATTTCCTACAATTGCAAATTAAATATTCAAACCAGAAAATCCTTTTCCTATCATCTCTATTTTGAAAAATGAAATCAAACATCATAGCTGGCCCTGCATGGCAATTTAAGAACACCTCTATACTGCTCAAAAGTGGTTTTAAGTGCTTATTGGAGGTACTTAATCTCAATACATCACCCCTGAGTTATTCCACAGCAATTTCTCACATTTAGAACTCCTAGGAATTTATATTTTTCTACCCCAGAGTTGAGACTTGGAATTTCAGGTCTTTAGGTAAAGACTTTTCCTGTTTTGTGTTTTACCTGAATTTAATTGCCATCACCACATCCTTAATCTTAGGATTTCAGTCAGCCAGATGAGGTCAACAGTTTTCCTGTGGAGGTTTTTAGGCCCAGATTTATGAAAGTATGCAGCTCTCTAAATCTTGTTTTAAAGACTTTCTTCCCTTCAATAAACAAAGAAAGGAAGGAAATTGCTTGGGGAATGTGTAATAGGAATTAGTAAGAATTATGCTTCTGAACATCTTCATGGATGTGGGCTTTGAAGACTGCCCTATTATAACTGTCAATAGGTAATGAATGCTATCAATAGTGTGGTTTGGCAAGAAACAAAAGGAAAGAAAACCAAATGCCACTTCTGCTGAATATTAAAAATGAGAGCACTGAATATTAAAAAGGAGAGGGGTAGAGCACCCCTTCTATGAAGACAGACTGAGGGAGT
>VWYK01066640.1:0-10756 GCA_013399775.1 Semnornis frantzii | reverse complement strand
GTGGTGGTGGGGAAGTTCCTAACACACCACATGTATTTACCAACTATATTCTCTAAAATTGAGAAAAAATTTTCATTCAAAAATACAAGATGTCAATCTAATGAGTGACTCCTGATGCACAGCCATGATAGCCTACAACCCTCTACCCATTCACCTCCACTGAGAGGAAAATGTAGACAAGAGTTAAGCTTTTGAAAGAAACTATACACTCTGCAACTTAAGTATCAACCATACATAACAACTTAAGCATCTCACCATTTTATTTCCTCCTCGAATGAAAATAGTCACAGCTCTGGAATTCTGACACTGTTCAATGACAAGCATTCTGTCCTTGGTTGTTCCAAAGGAAATCTCTCGGACGATACCGGCAAAACCCAGTTTCTCTGCAGTGAGTTCACAGAAGCGAGGAACGATGCGTCCTCCAGTTGCAATGGCAATTAACTGAAGTGAAACAATCATCAAGTTATTTTGAAAAGAATTTTCATTATGTTTTTCATAACATAAAACTAGTGGAAGACAATCTGTCAAATGTTTACTCCAAAAGGTTATCTTCCCATCGCCTCAAAGTGTTTTAGGCAATAATGTGTTTCTGCAAACAGCAGAACGAAACCAGAAACATCCTTTGCCACATAAAACTTTTAACAAGTGATATGCATACACTCCAACAAAACAAACATAATCCCATTTATTGCTGGTTCTTCCTACAGATTAAATGACTTTTCTCCAATGCCTAATCATACACAAGATTGTGCAATTCTATTCCAAGCAGTTTTACTCTACCAACTTTTAACTGGTATGGCATATTAGTTAAGTGATTGAGAACTGGGACAAAGCTCAATTTTAAAGATTTTACTTACTTCTATTTCGGGTCCACCAACCCAACGAACAGCAGGCAGCTCATTCTGAAGCAGCAAGTGATTTGCCTCATCATCAAAACCCCACTGGCAAATAGCAAGGTTTGCGCCAGTGTCTTTTATCTGAAAGAAACACACAACATCAACCTTCTGATCAGAAGTAACACAGGAGTGAAAAACAGTCTCTTTATGGTTTTCATTCTCTTAATTTATTCAAAACACAGGTCTGATAAAGAGCCACCTGGCGTACAGAGAGATCACAGCACAGGGATATCTGTTTCTTACTTTTATCTAACTTTTATTCGTAGCCTTACAATTGCTTGCATGTTTCTTTCTATCACAATTATTAACTCATTCCTGGAAATAAATCAGTTGCTGTCCTATGCTGTATAAAGGGTAAGAAAAACATAGAAAACAGAGATAATCTTTCAAACTACCTGTTTCACCATCTCTTCAAACTTTTCCTTTTCATATTTCTGCAGTGCCTTGTAATCTTCCACAGATGTGACATCAAGCTTATGCTTGGTTTTAGGCTTAGGTGGTTCAAAAGGACAAGTAAGGATTGCAATTTTAGCATCTTTAAGCTCCTGTAGAATAAAAAGAAATAAGGAAGTTGGGTTTTTACCTCAGTAGCACTTTTTTCTTATTTATGCAAAGCTTTTAACCAGTGATATCTCTTTAAAGTTTAATGCTTAAAAAAAATTAAACATCAGTGAAATCATTACTTCCCCTATGCACCATAACCACTTAGAATACTATGTGCTCATCTACATGGACAACTATTATGTAACATAAAACTTTTATTTTCCACCAGTCTTCCTTTTTATTGGATAAACAGTTGTTACCTACTGGAATAATATTTTACAACAGTAGAAATTTTAAATTGCCTCCATCTTTCTTGAAGTACACCACACAAAGACTTGAAGACCTTATCTCAACAAATAGACAGTTTCTTGTGTGTTCCAAACAGGACAACATGGTAACTCATAAAGTTTAAGAAGTATTTTTCTTCATACTGAGTTCCATTAAGTGCATTGTACACTATGGATGATTATTTCTGCTTCAATATAGAACTCTGCACCTGTCCTCCTCAGTTGTACAGTAACACTCTCCCAATCATTTCTCAACTTCTAAGAGAAATTCTAAGTTGTAAATTGTAACTTTGTCTCTTCCAATAGAAAGACTTTAATGCTCCTTTCCCCTTTCTCTATTGATATATGGGTTATGAACTAGACCAAAACAAAATATTGTTTAAACGCCCTGGAAATGTTATGACAATAGTTGAAGTGGGCTACACAACCTTATTTGAGGCATTATATGAGACAAACACAGGGACATCACTTACTTTAGGCATCTGTGGATGACTGAAATCTTTATCCACAATCACTCCTTTAACCAGCTGTGTATCTTCCAATCTACCTCCCACTTTGCCTTGTACTTTGATCAGCTCAAAATCAACATCTTTACGTTCCATATCTGCTACTGTCAGTACAGCATTTACAGCAATTTCTGCCATTTGTCTGTGACAACGGTTAACTCTAAGTTTAAAAAAAAAATATAGTAAAGTTGCATTACAGTTCCATAATTTGGAAGAAAAGAAGAGTGATTCTATGAGAGAGAAAAAAAAAATCTCTTATAGTTATCAATTTTTGCATGCTAGACTGAGAGGGGATTCTGCTTGTTTGTTCGCAGAAATAAAAGATGGTAAATATGTGGTCCCAACCCAGACTGATTCTATGACAGAAAACAGCCCATGTCATGGTTTGTCTAAGTAATTTTTGTGGCCATCATCTCAAATAGAGATTTGAAACAGGTGAGGAGAATTAATTACTAAGAAACATTCAAGTTGCAGAAACCATTGCTAACGACAGCTCTGCACAATGTCTAACTTAAATACTACTCATTGAATCTATAATGAAAAATGGACTTATGGAAAAAAAATCCCAAACTAAACCTTCAGAATATAACACAATTACTTTTAAAAGGTTTGCATTATTCTTAGATTTTGCTATTGTGCACAAATCTGGAACTAACAGGTCAAACTGAAAATGACTTTGCAGCTGTTTAGCCTCAGGGAAATGATCATTAGCAGGAAAAGAATTCACAATTTTTTATCCCAAGACACAGACCCATTGAGAAATTTGCCAAAACCAGATATAAAAGAACCTTCAGCAGACATTCTAATTATGCAAAAATTGTAGTAGTCCTTCAAAACACCAGGGCTTCTCATTTCAAATAGAAGTGTTTTTTAAAAAGCAAACTTAAATGTTCCTCTGAAGCTTTCGTGACTTACACTTTAGAACCTAGCGTTGTCTTTGCTGTCTGGATCAGAGGTTCAGTGTTCTGTGGATCAACTGGAAAGCTGTCACTGATTTTGTCTAGATGCTCAATAGCAATGCGGGCTGCCTGCTCATAACCGTCTGCTATTCTGATAGGGTGAATACCACGGTCTAGTAACTGCTCAGCCTGTTCCAGCAATGCTCCAGCCAGAACTATAAAACAAAAATTTGAAACAACAATTACTCTTCCACAAACTAAAGCAACATTTTCAATACATCAGAAGATTAAAAAGAATGTCTTCCCATTTTTTTGGATGTTTTAACAATTTGAGGTTTCTTAAGTGACAACTCTAAATAATCCCCAATACTTGCTATGCCTAGAAAGAAAACTGCATTATGTTACACCAAAAGCATGCAAGGGCATCAGGGTGGGACAAGGGGAAGAAAATTACGCTGAAAAATTCTGAAAGTACAAAGAGGACTTTCAACACTAACTTAAAACATAACTCCACTTAGCAAAGACACAAAAGCATTTTTCCAATTAGAAGACTAGAGACCAGTGACAAGTGGATTTCCTCAGGGATCAGTACTGAGTTCAGANATGGCCAGCAGGTCAACAGAAGTGATTCTGCCCCTTTAGTCTGCTCTTGTGAGAGCCCCACCTCAAATGCTGCATCCAGTTCTCATACCCTCATCAAAGGAGGACACAGAGCCGTTGGAGCAAGTGCAGAGGAGGGCCGCAAAGATGATCCAAAGGTTGGAACACCTCTGCTAGGCTGAAAGAGCTGGGGTTGCTCAGCCAAGAGAAGACTCTGGGGCTACCTTAAAGCTGCCATCCAATACATGAAGAGATTCTATGGGAAGGCTGGAGAGGGATTTCTCAAAAGGGTGTCTAGCGACAGGACAAGAGGGAATAGTTTTGAGCTGCGGGAAAGTAGGTTTAGACTGGATCTCAGGAAGATCCTGTACGAGGGTGGTGGGACTCTGGAATAGGCTGCCCAGGGAGGTTGTGGATGCCTCCTCCCTGGAGGTGTTCAAGGCCAGGCTGGATGAGGCTTTGAACAGCAGTCTAGTTGAGAGGTGTCACTGCCCATGACAGAGAGGTTGCAGCAGATGATCGCTGAGGTCCCTTCCATCCTAAGCCATTCTACAACTCTAGTTCAACAACTGAAGAGAATGCTAAAGCAGTAAATACTCTAAAAGCCAACTAGAGAAAAGCTGCAGTTACTTTGCACAATATTTATTAAAACTGCTTAAGAAGCTTAAAGCTAGAAAAAGCTAAGATAAATTTAAAATCTTTTCTTACCAACAACTCCAGTAGTTCCATCACCAATCTCATCATCTTGGGATTTAGACAGCTCCACCATAAGTTTGGCTATCTGGTGATCCACATCCATCATATTCAGGATAGTAGCACCATCATTTGTCACAGTCACCTCACCATCTTTGTCCACCATCATTTTATCCAAGCCTAAAAAAATACATTCAAAGCATGAAGGAAAATACAGTAAGCCCCCGTCCCCCAAATAATTACTGTGAAAGAATTAAAGAATCGTTAAAGTTATTTCATTATTACCATTGGGCCCAAGGGATGTTCTCAGAGTGCTTGCTACAGCCTTTGCTGCCATTATGTGAGACTATAAAACAAAGAAGGAAAATTAAATCACTACCACGCATCCCAAAATTGTAGTTTTACATTAAGCAAAACACATAAATGTTGTAAATCAACAAAGAATAGTCAACTATGACTGAAGAAAAAAAAAATAATCAATGTATGCCTATTGATTTTATGCCAGAAACATTCCCCATGCCTTTTCTCGCACAGCTTAAGCATGCAAAAGCAGAGCAGCTAGAATGACAGGCTGGAGATTTAAAGCAGGGAAGCAGAAGCAGCAACTAATTATAAAAGGAGACGCCAGCAGCTTTGTTCCACTCTTCCACCAGTATTTAAATTGCACACATTCGCACAAGATTGCCTACTCGCGCAGCGCAGCCCTTCTTAAGAACAACCACTGTGCTCCAGGCGGAGCGAACCTGTCTAAGGGAAGGGGCTGCGGGAAGGCTCCCTGCCTGCGGCGACCCAGAGCCACTGGGAGGGGCGCGCTGCACCTACAGATGAGACGACCCCAAAGCCACATGAATGACAGACGGGAGACTACAGATCTTATGCAGCGAGTGGCGGATTCCCAGCCCCGGGGGCAATGCCTTGTCTCTCCATCTCCCCCGCACAGGCGCCCTGCGCCCGACACAGGGCAGAAGACAAGCGCAAGACCATCTCGTCCCAACAGGCTCCCATCTTCCCGCCAAGGCCCAACAGCGCCCGCTCCCCACCCCTAAAGGCAGCATGGCGCGGCGCGCCACGGCCCGCCCAATGGGGCCCGTGGACGAATTCGCGGCCCCGGCAGCCGCTCGCTCACCTTGAGAGCCTCCAGACCCATGAGGCGTGTTTTGCGCTCCTGGTCTTTGAGGATGAGGAAGGGACGCCCATACTCATCGAACGCCAAAGTCCCCATGGCCGACATGATGGCGGCTGGTACCACGGCTGCTGCTCCCGCACCTCGCACAGGCAGACACCGAAAGCCGCTGCGCCGTGACGCAGCACGCTCACTCGCGCGAGATTACGCACGCGCATTTAGCAACCACGCGACATATTTCACGGGTGGGACCTATATGGCGCCTCTGGTGGAGCCTTCTGGAAGCATCCGGTACGGTGGGAACCGCGCAGAGTTCGCGGCGGGGGCCGGGGGGTATGCGGAAGGGAGGCCATTGTATGGGCTAGGGTATGGGCGGAAGCGTGGTGGTGGCAGGCTGCACCAGGTGACTTGAAAGGTATGGATTGGAGATCTATATAGGAGATGGGTGCCCGCCGCTTCTCTCCGAAGGGCTCTCAGATTTCGGCATCCCCCGCGTAGCGAAGTGGTATCGCCTTCCCTCTGCCAGTCCAGAGGAGCTCCTTGCTGGTTTTGCGGGAGCTCGCCGCGGGTCGCCGTAGCGTGGCTGACCAGCCGCCGGTTCGCAGCTGGAGAAAAATGCTTCCTGAATGAAGAGCAACGGTTGCTCGGCGACGTTTCCTTGAATGTGGACTCCTGTGCGTTCCGTGGTGGGAATGTCTGCGCCTGCGCCGCCCTCGAGTGGTGCCGGCATGCAGGGCTGTCCGGGCCGGGCGGGAAGAACTGCGGGCTTCAGTGGGGTCTCTTGTTGCTCAGGAAAGTAAGCTACTGCCTCAGCTACTAGTAACGTTTCCCCAGGGTGGAGGAAGCAGCTAAAGGCATGTAAGGGATTTTCATAGTGTCCTGTGTCTGATATTCTCGACTGCTTTCTCTTTAATAAAGCATTAATGCGCTTTAATGTCTGTCTCTAGGCATGATGTTTAAGGCACTAGCGAAGGAGAGCCATGCAACAGGGCTGCCAGAAGACTGCGGGAGCAGCTCCAGGAGGTGCTGGGGTCAGTTGGTTACAGCCGGTGTCGGTGGGACTTTGTTGGCACTCTATGCTGTGGTCATCCCCTTCGTGACCCCAGCTTTAAGGAAGGTGTGCTTGCCCTTCGTTCCTGCAACTTCCACGCAGATCCAGAACGTGCTGAAAATGCTAGAGAACAGAAGTGGCTCACTAGTTGACATTGGTAGTGGAGATGGACGTATTGTAAGTTATGGGTGTCACCTCCCTTTTTGTATCCTCTCAGGTCCCAAGTGGTCTAGCCAAGGCTGCTTGTGTTTTTCTTACGTGTCTCTTTGTCTTGTCTTTGGTGTCTTGTGGGTTTGTTTGGATCTTAAGAGGCTCAAAACTGAGAAAGCTGTACATTCAATTTAGATGACTACAGTCTTAACCTGCAGATTGGCAAGGTAGTGTACAGAACATAACCTCATGCTGTTACCTAGGGGGAATCACACTGCAATGCGATCCAAGTGTTGGTATTGTGGTTGCCAGGGAGCTGTGATTCAACATTGATTTAGAGCTGCAGCATATGGGGCTGTGAGATTTAAATAGCATTGTGCTTTTTGGAACTGCAACTCTATTCCTATTGTACGAAGTCGACAAAAAAAGAGAATGACAAATAAATGATGAGTTAAAAAAAAAAAATCCTAGTATTGTTAGAACTATAATTTTCACACCTTTATGCAGCGCTTATTGCCTCATCCAAAATCAATGTGGTGAAATATATCTGCCAAGAGAAATGGTGAGAATCGCCATAGCGATAACTGTGCTTCCAGGATGTTGCCTGAATGCCCATAGTGATGAGGTTGTAGTGGAGAATGGTGTGGGATTTTTTTGTAGTCGTGATGTTTTCTGTACTATTTCATAATCATCTGCTTTAAGGCAGTTTTAGCAATGGGATGGTGCATTATATAGGGGTTTTGATGGAAACAAGTGAACTGTTGAATGCTGCCTTTATCCATATTTCATGTGAATGGTTATTTGTGCACACAAGAAAGTGTGAGAAGGTGGCATAAAGGGAGATGTGCCCCAGCAGGAAACAGAGAAAAACATGTAGGTACAAGAGAACTTCGGTGTCTGATGCCCTCTCTGCTCAGCGATGTTGTTGACCCTTATCTGAGGCATCTAATTTGACAATGGCATGTTTAATTTTTATGTATGTATATATTTGTAGGTGCTTAAATTCAGACTGAGACTAGCTGAAGAGCCAGGTGGCTAAAATTGAATGCTGCTTGTTGCCTTAATGCATCTGTCCTGAAAAAAGTTGAGTTTCCCAGGCTCTAGGAGGATGCTGGGAAAGAGGCAGATGATCTCTGACCTGATCATGGTTCCTCTTGGTACAGAGGCTTTCAGAGGTGCAGGCAGATCTCTTGCAGATCTGCAGAGAGCACAATGTAGGTGGCACTTCTCACCATATCGCGAGGCACTTTGCCTGGTAAACTTGAGGCACTTCAGTTCCCAGGTAGTTCAAGCCCAAAACAGTAGGGCTAAGCTGGTCTGAAGCACGAGGCAGAGCAGAACATGTCCAAACAAAGAGCAGTGAGGCAGAGCAGAACGTAGAGCAGAGTAGCACACGCTGAGGCAGCTCTGTAAGGCAGAGGCAGCACAACTGCTTGCAACAGCTCAATTTATATTATTTCCCCTAGTGTAGTGGCACCTTTGGCCACAGAGATTCACCAATCAAAATGGCATTTGCCAAACTGACCGTAGGTGAAACCAGGGCTTGCTTACCCTTATTTGGGCAAGACACTCACAAGTGCATAAACACCTGTGGATACTTGTTTATCACTTTCAGGGGGGGACATTATGGCCCAAGCCTTTGGTTTTCTCCTGCCCTTGCTTCCCCCATCAGCAGAAGGATGAGGTAAGACAGGACATGTTTTTGGCCTATCAGCCTTCCACAACATGGGGCTAGTCATAATAGCAAAATATAGTTTGAGTTTTTGTTCCTATACTGCTAATCTGTTGGGATTAATACCTGAGTGATCTACAATAGCACATTCCTTTGATTTATGTTATAAATTAAACTATGTGCACTCATTTATATGAATAGACTTTTTCTAAGTAAAAATTAAATTTCTTCCTTTTAGGTGATAGCAGCTGCAAAAAAGGGATTCAAAGCTGTTGGCTGTGAATTAAATCCCTGGCTAGTCTGGTACTCCAGGTACCGTGCCTGGAGAGATGGGGTACATCAGAATACCAAATTTTATATTTCAGACTTATGGAAGGTAGGTGATGAAGTATGCAAGAATGAATCTGGCATGTTTGTGAGATTTCCATAATTTGAAAGTACTTTCTTGAAAGAACCAAAATGGTGACTGGACTCAAGGTGTTGTATTGGGCTTTGAGAGAAGTACTTCATCCCACAGAAATTACTCATGACACTGCTCTGCTGGTTTTGTGCTTTGGTGAAGTGCTGTCCTTTTCCATATCAGGCTTCTCAGTCACACTATGTTGTGCTTGTGTTTGATGAAGGATGTGGGATGCTCTAATATCAGGCTTCACTGAGGGCTGATTCTGTGGAGTCAGTACCAAGGTTCCTGCTTATGTGTAAGATCAGTTTCATCTGGCATTTCATTGGGTGTGTTCTCTAATAGCTGTACAACCTGTTACCTGGGTTTGAGTGTGGCTTTAAGGTAACATGGGAGGTTTTTTTCACAACTTCAGTCATTTGACTTACAATTGCTTCTTAAACATGACACCAAAAAAGTGTCTAATTAATGTGAGCCTCTCACCTGCTATTCCTGTGGTGGGTTTGTCTGTTTTGGTGGTGTTTGGTTTTTTTAGTAGTTTGAGTTTTTGTTTGATTTTAAGAATGGCATTTTGTAATATGTAAAGTGGATACCAGAAGTTTTGGGGAAAAGTGTGAATGTACTCTTCCTATTATTGTTCAGTGAGGAGCATAGGAAAACTTCATGACACTAATGGAAAGAATCCAGGCATTGGAATGCCTGACAAGTTTTTATAGCTGGATAACTTTTAATATAAGTGAGGACAAACTTAAAGCATTTTAACATATACGGGAGTTGCGGAAAACCACCCATGAGTAAAATTGTGGAGGTATAATACTTTCTGTGCTACTAGAGTTGGTGCCATGTTGTTGGCCAGGCAATAGAAGTTTGTTCAGCAACATAAATTTGTCTTTGTGTGGAAATTTGTGTGATGAAAAGTTGATACTAGATCTCTCCTTATTTTTGATCAAATTCCCTGTTGAATAAAATGCAGCTAGAGGGATCAGGGAGACTAATGGTGAAAACTACAGATACAAATGCAATTTTTCATTAAGTCATGTTCTCAAATTTTGTTTTAGGTTTCTTTTTCCTGTTATACAAATGTTGTTGTTTTTGGGGTACCTCAGATGGTAAGTTTACTATTTTTGCATTGTTTGATTTAATACCAAAGTGTTTGGTGTTAGTACATTCATCTGCAGAATACTGGAATCAGTTAATACCAACATTTTGATATTTCATTGTTGCTTATGGAATCAGAGAATGTTTTGGGTTGGAATGCCCATGATAAAGTGTGGTAAAGTTTGTTACAGTATACAGACTGGAGCTCTGAAAATATACACATTTCTTGAGAAGTGTTTTCTGTCCATTATTAATTCAGAAGCAAAATGAAAACTGCTGTGCTGAGGTTGCTTGGAGGGAAAGATGATAGATTGATTCTTGGAAAGTTCAGGTTTTCATAGTGGAAAAAATGGAGGCATGAGATGGACTAGGAAATTGTCTACACCTGATTTTTGGGAACCTTGTTAGAGGAGAGTATTGAGCTTTGCTTATGTTCTTCTCAAAAAATGGGATTACCTGAAATAGGCCAGCAGCTGATACATTGAAATAAACCCTTGCAGGCTAACATAAGCAAAGGATTAGGAAGAGAGGCAAATACTTCAAATAAAATAGCTATAGTACCAATCCACACAACTTCTTTGCCTTTTAGGAAGGCATTGCAGCCTATGTTCATTGTGTTCCTGGGGAAAATGAGTTTCAAGTGTGGTAATAGAAATTGAGTTGCATAGTAACTGCTTTAGTGATGTTTGGTAAATGCAGTTTGACTTTACATTCACTTGAGCTTTTGGCTTGATCTAGTTTTCTTTTTGTCTTTTTACTAAAGTGGGGAAAAAAATCTTACATTCTTGATATTTTGATTTGTTATTAGAATCATTATTGATATCTGTCGTGGGTTTAA
>VWYK01066571.1:1100-18784 GCA_013399775.1 Semnornis frantzii | reverse complement strand
AAAAAAAAAAAAAAAGTGTTCTTCCTCTCTGAGAAATTCTAGTCAGCTACCCTCACCAGCTCCAGCCCTTTACTGAGATAAATCACAGAATCACAGAATTGCTTTGGTTAGAAAAGACTAAGATCATGAAGTACAATCACTAGCCTAACACTGGCGCCTCACCACTAAACTATGTCCCTAAGGGCTTTTGAATCCCTCCAGGGATGGGGACTCCACCACTGCCCTGGGCAGCCTGGGCCAGGCCTTGACAATCCTTTCTGAGAAAACAATTGTTCCTCGTGTCCACCCTAAACTTCCCCTGGCACAATTTCAGGCCATTTGCTCTCCTTCTGTCACCTGATACTAGGGAGAAGAGATCGACTCCCACCTCACTGCAAGCTCCTTTCAGGGAGTTGTCGAGAGCAATGAGGTCTCCCCCCAGCCTCCTTTTCTCCAGACTAAACACTCCCAGTTCCCTCAGCTGCTCCCCACTAGCTCCGTTCTTCAGACCCTTCCCCAGCTTTGTAGCCTTTCTCTGGACCTGCTCCAGCATCTCAATGTCCTTCTTGGACTGAGGGTCCTAATACTGAACCCAGGATTCAAGATTGGAGGTAATGACACATCTACATTTTATTTCATCTGTTACAAATGTTGTAATGTTAATGAAGCAAAACTCTCCACAGAGGGATGAAAAATATTGCAAATGAGAAATGCCAGCTTATGAGTAAGTGTTAAAAGAGTATTGAGGGGGAAACATCTCTGCAGCTCACAGCAAAGCAGCCAACAACAGACTGCGTTAGAGAGGATCTGTACATGAGAAACAGGAAGTCATCATCCCATGTTTACTTTGCAGAGGTAAGGTGGCATTTGGAGTGCTAGATCCAGCTTTTGGCTGCGTGCTTTGAAGGTATGCCTCAAATAGAGAGGGAGTGATAAATGTGGGACTAAACATCCTCTAAAGGCAACAGGTCTGTTTATGCTAGGGGAGAGAGAAAATGCAAATCTAGAATGAAAAGTAATGGAGGTTATATTGCTTTGATCCTAAACAAGCAGGAGAAAAGCCACTCAAAACAAGAACTGGATGTAGCAGCACTGTGGAGTTCAGAGACTGATGACATGCACTTTGGCTTTGACATTCTGAAGAGGACACAAACCCTTCCTAGCTGTAATAAAGAGACACCACCTAAATAGAGCTCACATGCTCTACACCACCTGGTTCTTTCTAGTGCTCTTCACCATGTTCCAAAGCGCTCTGCAGAGTACATCGAGCCTCTCTAAGGGTGCTGGCACTATGTGGGCTAGGTACTTGCACCCCAGATGCATCTGCAAAGCCTGAACTTTCTCTAACCTTAAAAAACAGACACAATACGGTGATTAGCAGAACAATCCCAAAGTTCAAAGAACAACAAATACCAATCCATCTCCCTAGCTTTCTAAATACCTTGTAATTAGGATGATTTGTTCCTCGTGTGTTTGCCGAGCTGCTCTGAACACTAATCAGGAAGAGGCTGCTTCCGATGCCAGGCTGATTACCACAGGCACCAGGCTTTACTGGCATGAGCCATGCCCCAGCAGTGCTGAACGCTGCCTTAAGTGGTGACTGTCACTGTGCGTTTGAGTGGCGTGCAGGGAAATGTCCTCATTTCAAACAACTTCCCGAAAAGCTAAAGCAAGTGATTCCCAGAGGGCATGTAACCATGTCAGCAGAGCAAAAAAGCAGCCAGTTCCACTGCAGTTCAGCAGCTCAGCAGGTAGCAGTATTTACAAAAGAGTCCTTTGTTTGCCATCTTGCGACCTGACTGAGGGGCAGACACCTCCTAGACTGCCAAAAGGTTGTGCTACCTGAAGAGTTCTCTCCGGCCATGACTCATATGCAAATAACATCACTCAGCCCCTGTTCTCCCATCATTTCAGTGAGGACCTCAGCTGCCCTGCCACAGAATGGTAAAATTGTCTCTGCAAGCTCTGAACAGCTCTAGCCTGGGTGATGGTGGCTGTGTTATAGAATTGTTATCTCTGTTAACCTTGACAATCATTCCAGCCGTGGAGAGAGCTGAAAAAGACCCTGGCAGAACTTCTTTGCTTCCTATGATTTCTACCCCAATGCTCTAAGTCTTATTTTGTGAGATCCCAACCTGAAAGTTTTATCACTGACTGACAGTGAGCCAGATTTTTACCCAAATTTTCTCAGTTGGAAAAGACCCTTAAGTCCAACATCAACCCAACACCACTGTGGCCACTAAACCATGTCCCCAACTGCCATGGCCACAGGTTTCTTCAGCACCTCCAGGGGTGGTGACTCCCTGGGCAGCCTGTTCCAATCCCTGACCACTCTTGCAGCAAGGCATTGTTCCTGATCTCCAACCCAAACTTCCCCTGGCACAATTTTGGGCCATTTCCTCTTGTCCTATCACCTGATACCAGGGGGTAGAGACCAACACCCACCTCACTGCAACCTCCTTTCTGGGAGGTGTAAAGAGCAATGAGGTCTCCCCTCAGCTTCTTGCCCTGGCTGAACAGGATGAACTCATCAGACATCCCTGTGTTGCTGCCCAAGATTCTGCTACGATATCTACATGCATATGTCCATGGATTTAACTCTTTAGTTGGTAGGATTTAGTCTTACACCAAATCCACCCTACAGTCACACCATGCCTTCCATAAGAGAGGACAGAGCCTGTATTCCTACAGTCTAAGATTCACTCCTAAAAACACTGCTGGCAATGGGATAGTTAACCATTTCATACCTCAAGGTCACAGCATTTATTTTGCAACACTTTTCATCGACCGCTCCAGAAGTGATTTTATTTTTAAAATTCTCTCTGTGTTATGATTTCTACCCCAATGCTCTAAGTCTTATTCTGTGAGATCCCAACCTGAAAGTTTTATCACTGACTGACAGTGAGCCAGATTTTTACCCTTCCTTTAAGGTTACTTTATCTGTGTACACATATTTACAATACCCATGTGGGAAGCAAAGAAGTTCTGCCAGGGTCTTTTTCAGCTCTCTCCGTGGCTGGAATGATTGTCAAGGTTAACAGAGATAACAATTCTATAACACAGCCACCATCACCCAGGCTAGAGCTGTTCACAGAGTTTGCAGGGGAAACCCAGGCTTTACAGTTCATAGTTTTGCTCTGTTTTCAGTGTCCTCTGCTGCCTGCAGACTGCTCTGTGTGTCACAGAGGATAACGAGAAGCCCAATATGTCACATGCTGTCAGACTCGATGCATGTGTGCTGCACAGACACTCAGACTTCTGTTTGGGATTTGTCAGTGAGAATCACAAGAGCTCTGAGGGTCCAACAGCAGTCATACTGGGTCAGCTCCAGGTGTCCCTCACACACATATGTACCACTCCCTGACACAGTCATGCCAATAAGTTCGTGAGGGTCAGTGCAGCCCAGCACAGCTTCACCTTTCCACACCACGTGGATCCATGAAAGCTGCACATGAGGGTGACACTGCTCTCTGTGAGAGGGACATCTGAGTAAGCAGCTCTTACTCACAAAGAGTTCAGCTAGAACATCAGTAACCAGTATGGAGCAATGCTGCAGGTGTTTGCCCTGTTCTGGAAGAATTTTGCATTTCCACTCTGATTAGGCTGCCCAAGAAATTCACTCTGATGGGAAAGTTGGGTACCTCCAGCAGCAGGCTGTGAGGCAGGCCAGACGTGCAGTCATCCTGAGCACCGCGTTTGAAACAGCAGGAAAGAGTTTGCCTGGATCTCCTTTTACAAAGGAAGCAAACTGGGGAAAACACTCCAATCACATCCTCATTAGGTGCATTAATAGCATTAATCCCAGCCCACCAAACACTTTGGATTCATCTTAACTCACACAGTCATAGAATCATCTTGGTTGGAAAAGCCCTTCAAGATCATCCAGGCCAAAAATTCTCTAACTCAGCCAAGGCTGGGACTAAACCATGGCCCTCAGCACCACAGCTCTGCCTCTTTGAAACACCACCTTGGATGGGGATTCAACCACCTCCCTGGGCAGCCTGTGCCAGGCTTTGAGAACCCTTTCAAGGAAGAAGATTCTTCTAATGTCCAACCTAAATCTCCACTGGGGCAACTTGAGGCGTTTTCTCTCCTATTCTTTTTCTGCCCTGCAGGCTGACTCTTTATTGTGCAGACAAAGGTGCTGAAAGGTTTAGGTTGTCACCAGTCTGGGATTTGCCTATGCACACTTTTCCTGCCCTAGTGTTGTCCTTCCATTCCAACTGAGGTAAGAAAAGGAAAATATCCCCAGACAGAAATCCACACACCTCACCCTTTCTAGATCACTGCAACAATGAAATAATGCTAGGTCAAAGAAGTGTTATATAACTGCAGTGCTGGCTTTCATTTTCTGGGCCATGGAGTGGCCTCAAGTAATCTCCATCTGGAAAGCTTCTCCCTGCTCCCACTGCATGCACAGACACAGACACACAACCTGAATGCATTCTGGTACCAACAGTACCAGTTGGGAGGGACCACTCTTGTGAAGAATCTGCACTAGAACCTTTACATTCTACAGGGATCTTCCAGGACCATTAGAGGAACAGCACTGGCAGCAAACTCTTGTACATGTGGATCAAAGCCCTGGAAACTGCTACAGAGAGAGCATCAGACTGGAAGGGACCCTCAAAGGTTATCTTGTCCAACCCCTGTGCAGTCAGCAGGGACACCTCCAGCTACATCAGGCTGCCCAGGGCCACATCAACTCCAGTCTTGATTGGCTCCAAGGACAGGGCCTCAACCACATCCCTGGGCAGCCACTTCCAGTGTCTTGCCACACTCATTGTACAGAACTTCCTCCTGATATCCAGCCTAAGTCTAGCCTAAGTCTACCCTGCTCCAGTTTCAAACCACTGCCCCTCATCCTTCCCCCACAGGCCCTTCTGCACAGTCCTTCCCCAGCCTTCCTCTAGGTCCCCTTCACATATTGAAGTGCATCTCTGAGGTCTCCCTGGAGCTTTCTCTTCTCTAGGCTGAATAAATCCAATTCTTTCAGCCTGTCTTCACAGGAGAGGTGCTCCAGCCTTCTGATCATCCTTGTGTCCTCCTCTAGAGCCTCTCCATCAGGTCCATGTCCTTCCCCATATTAAGGGCATCATAGCTGGATACAGCACTGCAGGTGAGGTCTCACCAGAACAGAGCAAAGGGGCAGAATCCCCTCTCTTGTTCTGCTGGCCACGATGCTTTTGGTGCAGCCCAGGATGCTATTGGCACGTAGAAGCTCATGGCCAGTTTTGCTTACCCATCACCTCCTAACCAAGCAATGTTATTTCACTGCCTACTTAAATTAAAAATCAAATGATAAAAAGACAATCTTTTAAACAAATTCTTTCACTGCTTCCAAACTAACAGGAGAAATACTGTTCTGACTTCAGTCCTAGCTACACACCGTACTTTGAGAAGCCCCAACTCTCTCATTACTTTACCAGATTGCTTTGTTCCTATCTAGCTATGATTGTGTACACTTAAAAAAAAAAGAAAAGAAAAATTCTCATGCTTTTCCCCTGTTGTCCACCAGATAGCAATTTTCTGCTGGATAAAACAACTCAAAATCCTTCAGGAACACACAGACACCAAATAATTATTTGGGGTGGAAAAAAAAGAAAAGCAGCTTTGTTGTGTGGCCTTTGAACATAGCAGGAGGCTTTTGAATTACAGGCTGAAATAGGATGCAGTGAAATAATTTCCATATGGATCTCCTTCTCTTCTCCAAGCCCCAATCTGTACAACAGCAGTATGCTAAAAACTTTATGCATCTCAGTAGAATGACTTTAAATGGAGCTCATTAACCAGGCATAATTTTAGATACATGTTTAAGTTCTTTGATGAATCAAGCACAGCATTTCTTGTCTTTTTTATTTTTGGGGGGTTTTCTCCACTAGAAAAATCTAAGCAAATGAGGAAAAGGAAAGCAGAAAGTAAACAGCTATAACAGGAGTTTATTCCAGATAACAAGTTTTCATACTGAAATAGCTCAATAGTTAAATATCAGAGAAGATCAATGAAGCTGGTGAAGGGTCTGGAGAACAGGACTTGTGAGGAGCAGCTGAGGGACCTGGAGCTGTATAGTCTGGAGAAAAGGAGGCTGAAGAGAGACATGGTTCTCTACAACTACCCAAGAGAAGGTTGGAGCGAGGTGGAGGTCAGTCTCTTTGCACCAGTAACAAGTGGCAGGACCGGAGGAAATGGAACCATAGAATTATAGAATCGTTAAGATTGGAAAAGACCTGTAAGGTTATACATTCCAGGCATCAACCCAACACCACCATGCCCACTAAACCATGCCACAAAGTGCTATGTCTAAAGGAGTTTTTAACTTCACCAAATGCACCCACAGATTCTCAGTCATAAAGGCATACTGAGAAAAGGGACTGAATCTGCTTTTCAGAAGCCTTTGTCTATGAGCAGCTGTAGTCATAAATGTACAAGATTCAGTCTCCATGGGAGAGGAAAAGTCCTTCTGTTGGAGCCACAAGTTGATCAGCTACTCAGCTACTCTAGACAGGGCATTTCCTGTAATTCCATCACTTAGAGAGAAAGCTTCTGGCTATGACACTGCTGAGGGGCCTGGAGCATCTCTGTGAGGAGCAAAGGCTGAAAGCCCTGGGGCTGCTGAGCCTGGAGAAGAGCTGCCTGAGAGGGGATCTGATCAAAGCTCAGCAAGAGCTGAAGGGCAAGAGGATGGGGGCAGACTGTTATCAGCGGTGCCCAGTGACAGGAAAAGAGGCAATGGACACAATCTGGGACCCAGGAGGTTCCATCTGAACAGGAGGAGAACTTCCTTGTTGTGAAGGTGCTGGAGCTCTGGAGCAGGCTGCCCAGAGAGGTTGTGGAGTCTCCTTCTCTGAAGAGACTCCAACCCCACCTGGACATTGTGACACAGCAAGCTGCTGGGGGTGCCCTGCTTTAGCAGGGGTGGAATGGACAATCCCCAGAGGTCCCTTCCGACCCCCACCATGCTGGGATTCTGTGAAAGTACAAATTCCTAGATGTGCTTTGTTAGTTCTGGGCTATACTATTTGAATTTCAAAATGCAAAAGTAAACAACCACCCCAAATCAGTGGGAGATGGCTGCTGAACAGCAAGCAGCGACAAAACCATAGCTCTGAAGGGCTCCTCTGAAGGCACAGACACTGAGGCAGCTGAGACTTGTGCTGAATTTGAAACCTAAGCAACAGGATGATCAAGATGACAAACAAATTGATATAAATAGGTGATTACTTAGTCACTCATAAGAGGCTCAAGTGCAGTTTAATAATCTATACACAAAAGCTGAAGCACTCAAAGAACAGTGAGTTAGAAATTACCTGCTCTCAGAACAGCAGAATTCCTGAAGCTCACTGGCACTGGAAGCATTTGAAGTTAGGAGTTGTTCTTCCTGCTTGAATTCAGCTGTGTCTGCTGTGCTGTGTTTCTGAGCAGCTGCAAGTGCTGCAAAATAAAATATTCACTTTAAATATTTTATTTATCTGGAATGAAACAAGCTAAAAAATTAATAGGAGGTTTAGTACAGTTCTATCTACTCGAGTAGATGGAATGAGAGAAGCCAGCAGGTCAAGGGAGGTTCTTCTGCCCCTCTACTCTGCCTTGGTGATGCCACATCTGGAGTACTGTGCCCAGTTCTGGGCCTCTCAGTTCACACAGGACAGGCATATACCTCAGACTCCAACAGAGGCTATGAGGATAATGCTGTCCTTGCTGTCTGCTCCCAGAATTCTACTCCACACATCCAGGCTCTCATAAAAATGGAAGATGAAGATTTCCCATTCTTTCCTTTGCTAGTCTCACTCTGTTCATTTTCCTGACAAAGTAAAGATTATCTTCTGCTGCTCTGCATTTCATTTCTATGCATTGCTCAACACCTTCAAAGCTACTCCTGAGAAGCTGTGAATTTATTGTGCTGTTGAAGGCTTTTGCTTTCCTGTCTGTGACATTTACCAGAACAACCACTCTTTAGCAACTCTCCCTAAGATTAACTCCAAATATTGCTAAATTTGGGCTTGGTAGTCTTTAACTGGTACTATTTCAGTGCTCTTGAAGCCTAGAAGTCTTCACATGGTAATCCTAGGAGACTGAATTTCACTTGTAAAATTGCAAACTGCAGAAGTTTATGCAATGGTTTACCAAAGCCTACCAGACAACTGGTTTCTGTGAGTGCTCTACCAACACCACAACTTCAGAGTGAGACCACTGTGCCCAAATATCCCAGGACTGAAGCTTCCACAAGAAGACACCAGGTAGGAGAGCTGTAACATGAAGTCAAGCTGCTTGCCGTGGGATTTCCCAGAGGCCCCAAACAGCTGTTGCTGCTGGGATCACCACAAAGCTCACTCACAGTATGACACAATGACATCATTCCAAGCTCAGACAATTTCAAAGAGGCTTTCTTCAGATGAGTAACTTTAATAGCTGGCTTTCCTCTGCTTTCATTTCTGAACCCATGACTGCCTGGCGACCTGGCTTTTACTGCTGGAATTGTTTCATTAGAAGAAAGGCTTTGCCTTGAAGATTGTTTGGCAAGAGGAGTGGGAAATAAATATTTAAGGAACTATTCAACAGTGAGTTCTATATATACACTGGTTTATTTTCTCGTGGAAACCAAAGAGATTTCATTCATGATAGCAACTGTTAATGACAGCAGCATGGTGCTGTTCAAAGGCAAGCCCACACGCACAAGCCGGAGCGAACGCTGACACCTTTTCAACAGCCTTCTCCAAAGGCATGCTGCAATTCTGCCTGCATTGCTGCAGAGCAGGCTAAGGACTTGAAAATGCTATCTGACAGCCACGGTGGAAATACCTGTACAGCTCAGGACACAGAATAATGACACTGAGACACACTGGGGGCACCGGCAGAAAGACAACAGTCAAATCCCACAGAAGACTTCCATGGGCAAAGCACTCAGCTGGTTTAGTGGTGTTAAATGACAAGGTGTAGCTGTTGAACAAGGGTGCAGTGCTGTCTGGGTGTCAAGAATGTGAAGCCATCGTTCTTGGTCTGTAAGAGTACCATTACCTCAATTAAATGTTATTTGCCAGGGAGCCCTGAACTTGCAGCGTTGGGAATGGGGTGCTCATACATCATTAGATCAGCTCAGCTACTAAGGCAGAGGAGGAGTGCTGCTAACAGACAGATTAAGAGCAGTGCACAATGGGATGTGTATCTGCATATGCAGAGATGTGACTTCAGGCAGGAGGCCAGACAAAAGTGTAACAGATACAAAACAGCACAGTTCTGAAGGAAAATAGTTCACTATAAAGGTTTCCTGAAATAGCACAGTTTTTATCTAAGTCATGCATCTCAAGTTCACAGATTCCACATAGTTGAGGTTCCAAAATTACACTCAAACCCACGGCTCAGTGTAGTTTCCAAATCAGAGAATGGTAGGGGCTGGAAAGGAAAGACACTAAAGGGTCACAGAGACATTGGTGCACCAGATTCATAAACCCTTAAAAACAAACAATAAATCCAATGCACAGCCTCTTAGCATGGATATTCACATGGGCAACAAACACACATGGGAGTGGGGGTGGGGTGAAGGCACCTCTGGAGATCATCGAGTCCCAACACCCTGCTCAAGCAGGATCACTCACAGCAGCTTGCCTGGGATTACAATATGCAGGTGGGTTTGGAATCTCTGCAGAGAGGAGACGTCACAGGTTTGCTTGCAGGTGCAAATGTGAGCTGCACGCTCCCCCGGGCTGAGTTAGTGCCTTTGCCACTGCTCCCATGAATGGATGCTAGCTCCACCCCCTCCAGGGATATCACTAATGAGCTACTGAGAGAGCTGTCCCCGTGTTAAAGCTGCCAAGAAACAGACCAGATAATGAACAAACAAATTAATAAATACAAGATCAGATTCTGCAAAGTTTCCTTTTGAAAGTGTAATTATTTGCAGTCTCAACAAGAAATTTTGCAAAATCTGATCTTAAGACTTTTCAACTGCCAACATTAACCACCCCACCAGTTCTGCAAAGCCAAATGCTGCAACATTTGCAGAGGCAGAAGCAAACCAGTGGCCTAGGTGATGATGCATTCAGCAGAGGAATCTACTAAGACCAAAAGGGGAAAAAAAAAAAAGAAAAAGGAAAAAAAAAACCTTTATGTGCATGGAACTACAGAACATTCTTGGAGAGAAAAATAGTAATCTCCATGCAGAGAAAGGCCTTGGTGGTTTGTGATACAGAATCTGAGGTGATGGCTGGAAAAAATCTCCATGATTAGTGAGTCCAGCTGTTAATCCAGCACTGCCAGGGCACCACTGAACCATGGCCCTCAGCATCACAGCATCAGCTTTGAAACCCTTCTAGGGATGGGGACTCCACCACTGCCCTGGGCAGCCTGGGCCAGGTCTTGACAACCCTTTCAGAGAAAAAAATTGTTCCTCATGTCCAACCTAAATGTCTCTTGGTGCACCTTGAGGCCATTTCCTTTAATCTTGTCACTTGGGATAAGAGACCAACTCCCACCTCACTGCAAGCTCCTTTCAGGCAGTTGTAGAGAGCAGTGAGGTCTCTCCTCAGCCTCCTCTTCTCCAGACTAACCAGCCCTAGGTCCCTCAGCTGCTCCTCACCAGCCCTGTTCTCCAGACTCTTTACCAGCTTCATTGTCCTTCTCTGGACCTGTTCCAGCCCCTCAACATCCTTCCTCTGGTGAGGGCCCCAAAGTGAACCCAGCATTTGATGAAAAATTCCCATTTTTATTCAGGCCAATCGCCCATGTCCAACAGTGTCTGGAACTGCCATATTTTCAATCAAAGAATGTGAGGAAAACATTTTCATTTCCCAGGCACTCTTTTGCACAGTGAAGGTCACAAAGACTTTATTTTAATCTGGAGTGTCTGTTACGGTGTTCTGTGATCTTAAAACTCAGCACCATACATGATGCTGCCTTCACCTTCTTCCTAAAGCTGGTGTTTTGTACTGTGGCACTGCAACCCCACATCAGAAAATCAATCAGAGGAGTTCCCTGTCCTTCAATGCTTTTAGAGGAATAAAGCTGGGAGAAAAATGAAATTGCTGTATCATGTTCTAAGCCTAAATTACATTCTATGCCCCTCAAGATATTTCAGTGTAAATTAGTAATAATATATTAAATAAATGTAAAGGAGAAGCAACTACTCTCTACTTCTTCAATATCTCAATTTATGAACAAAGACAAAGAAGAAGGTAGAATTTCACATCTAAGAGGTAAAAAATAATCAGATATAGTCACATTGTCCTAGTAGGAAGGAATATGGGAACCACAGCCATGGTAATAACCTATGTGAGAAGGCCCCACGGAGAAGGACCTGGGAGTCCTGGCGGACAAGTTCTCCATGGCACAGCAGTGTGCCCTTGTGGCCAAGAAGGCCAATGGAATCCTGGGAGGCATTAAGAAGAGTGTCCACCAGATGGAGGGAGGTCCTCCTCCCCCTCTACTCTGCCCTGGGAAAGCCTCATCTGGAATACTGCATTCAGTTCTGGGCTCCTCAGTTCAAGAGTGACAGCGATCTGCTGGAGAGAGTCCAACAGAGGGCTACAGGGATGCTGAAGGCGCTGGAGTGCTGCCTGATGAGGAAAGGCTGAGAGCCCTGGGGCTGGTTAGGCTGCAGAGGAGAAGACTGAGAGGGGACCTAATCAATGTCTATAAATATTTGAGGGCTGGGGATCAAGAAGGAAGGGACAGGGACAGCCTCTGCTCACTTGTGCTACTCCAGGGCACGAGGGGCAATGGATGGAAAACTGCAGCACAGGAAGTTCCACCTCAACAGGAGGAAGAATTTCTTGACTGTAAGGGTGACAGAGCCCTGGAACAGGCTGCCCAGAGAGGTTGTAGAGTCTCTTTCTCTAGAGACTTTCCAGCCCTGCCTGGATGTGTTCCTGTGTGACCTGTGCTAGATTCCATGGTCCTGCTCTGGCAGGGGGGTTGGAGTGGAAAATATGCAGAGGTCACTTCCAAACTGTGATCCTGATGACACACATATTATGAGTCCTGGCCTGTCACAGGACATGCTCTATCATGGCAGAATACCCAGAAGTAAGTAGTCAGCCATCAAAAAAACAAAAACCAGCCCCAGCAAACACCACCCCAGAACACTTTAGCTGACCTTTAAACATCTCCAGTATTTCTGCAAGGCTATCAAAATAATCCTTCAATTCAGCTGCTTATTTGGAATCCAACCTTGGCATTCCAAGGAGGATGTCTGGCCTCAAATGTTTGGGTACTTGCTGAGAATATTTCTTTGTTTGCTAATTTGATTCATTTTCCTCTCATATGAGAAACAGTTGGCAGTGGGAATGAGCCAGCTGAGGTCAGGTGCTCAGGACAATACATTTCTCTTTCCTCCCTCAGAGATATGTCCTGGGTTACAATTGAAGGTTATTTATTGCTATTGGTCAATCTCAAAGCATCATGAAATAAAACATCAACACAGCAAAAGAATGAAACCACAAATTACCACCAGGACTTGGCCAAGAGATTCAAACCTAACAACAGACAGAACTCCTGCATAGAAGACAGAGTCCCTCACCTTTCCTGCTGAGTTCTAGTACTGCAGGGGGCTGGCAGCTGGAAGGTAAGGAGGTTGGAGACACACCCATCAGCAGTGCAGAGGCAGCATTTGTTAGGGGAGTATCTGCAAAAACATGGAACTGTTTCAGCTGAAAAAGCCCTCTAAGGTCATCCAGTCCAACCATCACCCCAGCACCACCACAGCCATTAAACCATGTCCCCAAATGCCATGTCCACAGGTTTCTTGACCACCAGAGATGGTGACTCCACCACCTTCCTGGGCAGCCTGTTCAAATGCCTGACCTCTCTTGCAGCAAATAATTTTTTCCTAATCTCCAACTTAAGCCTCCCCTGGCACAATTTCAGGCAATTTCCTCTCCTCCTATTATCTGATATGAGGGAAAAGAGACCAAATCCCACTTCACTGCAACCTCCTTTCAGAGAGTTGCAGAGAGCAATGAGGTCTCCCCTCAGCCTCCTCTTCTCCAGACTAAGCAACCCCAGTTCCCTCAGCTGCTCCTCACCAGACCAGTGACAGGGCAGGGGGCACTGAGCACAAACTGGAACCCAGGAGGGGCCATCTGAAGAGGAGGAGAAACTTGTTCGGTGTGAGTGTGCTGGAGCCCTGAAGCAGGCTGCCCAGAGAGGTTGTGGAGTCTTCTCAGCAGAGATTCCAAACCCACCTGGACACTGTGATCCTGGGCAAGCTGCTGTAGGTGCATCTGCTTTAGCAGGGGGGGGGGGTTGGACTGGATGATTCCCAGAAGTACCTTCCAACTCCCACTATTAGGTGATCCTAGAGCACCACTGGCAAGAGTCTGACCCTATCCTCTTGCCCCCTAATTTCAGTTCTTGCTGAGCATTGATCAGATCCCCTCTGAGGCTGCCCTTCTCCAAGCTCAACAAACCTAGGGCTCTCAGGCTTTCCTCCTCACAGAGATGCTCCAGACCCCTCAGCATCTTTATAGCCCTTCACTGGACTCTCTCCAGTAGTTCCCTATTCTCTTGAACTGGGGAGCCCAGAACAGGACCCAGTACTCCATGTGTGTTCTCACCTGGGGAGAAGAGAGGACAGGAACCTCCCTTGACCTGCTGACCACACTCTTCTTTATGCACCCCAGGAGACCACTTGCCTTCTTGGCTACAACACCACACTGCTGGCTCATGGGGAACTTGCTGTCCACCAACATTCCTGGGTCCTTCTCCACAAAGCTCCTTTCCAGCAGATCAGCCCTCACCTGTGCTGGTGCAGTTCCATTAAGGGCAGACTAACTGGCTTTTGCAGGAAAACAAACAGCAGAAACAGTAAAAGAAGCCCATAAATTAGCAGTTTTCATCAGTAATTTGTTAACCATGCGAAATGAGCTCTGCCTGTCCAATGGAATCCTGCTTTATTAGCAACATTTTGTGAGGAGCAATTTGGCATCTGAATATGTTCTGAAAAATAACTCTTTTAGTGCCTCCTCTATTTATGACTCACTCAGAACAACACAAGTGACTCATGCTGTCAAATTACAAATGATCACGTCAGAAAATGAGATTTTTCCCTTCCTTACAGTTCAAATATGATAATTGTCATTATTTGGTTACTAAGGGCAGTTCCTTGCTGCTTAGCTTTCCTTGCTTCTCCTTTCTAAGTGTTGTGGGTTTAAAGAGCCAACAGAATGAAGCTCTCAAATCAATTGGAGAAAAAAACAGAATTATATCTAGAGAGAGATACAGACAGAAATTACAAAGCAGATTCAACATACATAGCAACCCCCAGCCAAAATTAAATCTATAATCCCCAGTGCTCCAATTCTTCCCCACCATGCCTCTGCCACCCAAGAGGCCTAAACACAGCCTCTGGAGGCCCCAAACCAGGCCTGCTCCTTACATGTTTGTGCCCATAAAGCAGCTCCTGCCAGACACAGGGCTGGAGGGGGAGGAAAGGAGAGTGAGCTGGCCTGTGAGTCTCGAAGAGATAGCAGAACTATGGGATTGAATAACAATCTTCTAGTCCCTAGAGGATTTTTTAACCCTACAGTTCCCAACCTGGGACACTAAGTAAAGCACATGCCAGCATACACAAAAGCTTCTCCCACCTCTTCTCTCTTTCAAAGATGAATAATCTGATCCACAACAACTATTTAAACCCGGTTCCACAGCCTTAGAGGTTGTTTATCAGGAAAGTGTGATTCTGCCATCAGGTTTTAGCCAGACAATTCTGCTTGCTTTGGGTTTAGAATTGGTCACTGTGAGATAGCAACATGTGCTGGCCTCAAATTCAGTCCTAGGGATACTCTGAGGCAGAGGCTCATTTATGTAACACCTCCAGGGATGGTGACTGCACCACCTCCCTGAGCAGCCTGTTCCAATGCCTGACCACCTAATCTCCAACTTAACCCTCTCCTGGCACAGTTTTAGGCCATTTCCTCTCCTATCACCTGATACAAGGGAGAACAATTCTATGATTCCTGTAGAGTCTTGCACTAAGACATCTTCAGAGGATGACATTGATGACTGACATATAGGTACCTTACAAATGCATGCATCAGCAGCCAGATGGGGAAGACAATTGTGCATCACCTCGAAGTAATATTCTTAAAGAATCATGCCATTATCTTAAGGTAAATGATTAGCTAGACCTGCAAAACTCCAAAGCCTTCATAGAAAAAGTCACCAAACATGCTGCTTGGGAAAGGGAAAGCTTTCTCCTTAAAGACCACACAGAAATCCTGACTTCTAATCAGAGAGGACTCTTAAAAGGTTGGCTTAGTGTTTTACTCATTATCTGCCTTGTGTTTTTAGGGGGGAGATAATGATTATGGTGTGTTGGGGATGTCACATTAGAGTAGATTGGACTGAAGTCTTAATATTCATCAAGGCTGGCTAACCTAATTAAAGTATTCCTTGTGACACGGCTGTTAAACAGCTGTTGAGGGGCAGGAATTTCATGGCTGTAACAAGAGAAGCTAGAACAGAAATAGGCTCTTTATGCCTTATCCAGTGGAGGCACCACCTGTGCCTTGTGTGGCTGCAGGGCTCAGCTCTTCTGTGTGGATTACAGAATGACAGCGGTTGTGAGGGACCTCTGGAGATCATCGAGTCCAACCGCCCTGCCAAGGCAAGGTCGCCTAGAGAAGGTCACACAGGAACACGTCCAGGTGGGTTTGGAACCACTCCAGAGATGGAGACTCCACCATCTCTCCGGGTGGCCTGCTCCAAGGCTCCAGCACCTTTAAATTAAAGAGGCTCCTCCTCATGTTTAGATGGAGCTTCTTATGTTCAAATTTGTGCCCAATACCTCCTGCCCTGTCACAGGGCGACACTACCGAAAGCCTGGTCTCATCCTCCTGACACTCACCCTTTAAGTTTTGATCGGCATTTTTTATAAGATCCTTGCTCAGTCTATTCTTCTCTGTCCTCAAAAGCCCCAATTCTCTCAGTCTTTCCTCACCACAGAGATGCTCCTGTCCTCTCAGCATCTTTGCTGCCCTTTGCTGTAGCAAGTCCCTGTCCTTCTTGAACTGGGGAGCACAGAACTGGACACAGGACTGCAGATGCGGCCTCACAGACATCCTGCTGTGTCTGGAGTCGGTTTCAACAAAACTTCTGTTCATGCTCGTGGAAGACAGCACTTACTCCTCACAAAGTCACTGAATCATAGAATGGTAAGGTTGGAAGGGACCTCAGGGATCACCTAGTTCCAACCCCCTGCCATAGGCAGGGACACCTTCCACTAGCACAGGTCACTCAAGGCCTCCTCCAACCTGGCCTTGAACACCTCCAGGGAGGGAGCAGCCACAACCTCCCTGGGCAACCTGTGCCAGTGTCTCACCACCCTCACTGGAAAGAACTTCTTCCTAACATCCAGTCTAAATCTTGCCTCTGTCAGTTTAAACCCATTGCCCCTTGTTCTGTTATATCAAGACCTTGTAAATAGTCCTTCCCCAGCCTTCCTGTAGGCCCCCTTCAAATATTGGAAGGCTACTCTAAGGTCTCCTTGAAGCCTTCTCTTCTCCAAGCTGCAGAGCCCCAACTCTCTCAGCCTGTCCTCATGGGAGAGCTGCTCCTCCCCCCATTGGATCAGAGACACTACAGAAGGGAACTGTCCACATTGTAACCAACCATGCATTCATGAGAACTTTGTGCCCACTGCTATAAGGAAGCATCCTCCCACAAACAGTGATCTGGTGATGGCTACCAGGAGAGCGACCTAAGCCACTTTACCAAAGCACACGAGCTTGACATCCATTTGCATTCAACAGCTGGGCCTCAGAGAGGAGCAGCAGAACCCAGGCTAACTCTGATTAGCAGAATTGTCAGGGTTGGAAGGGAGTCATCCAGTTCTAACCCCCCTGCCATGGGCAGTGACACCTCACACTAGATCAGGTTGCTCAGAGCCACATCCGGCCTGGCCTTAAAAACATCCAGGAATGGGGCTTCCACCACCTCCCTGGGCAACCCGTTCCAGGGTCTCACCACCCTCATGGTTTCACAGACAGCTTTAATTCTAACAATTCTAATGAGTGCCCTTGTTTTCCTGTTCAGTTTCACTCTAATATTGTTTGGCACAATTCGGTGCTGTGACAATGAAAATACCATAAAGTATTTCCTTCAAGCTTCACTCCTTCTGCAGATCTGAACACCTGCCAGCCACAACTTGTCCAGCACTGCCTGGCTTGTCCATGTGGCAGCTCCTGCGCCTCTCCAGGGATAAATTCCCTCCGTGCAGATGCCATAACCTGCCCAGGATTTTGTGCTACTTCATTTTCAAGACAAAATCTCCTCTCCTGCACCTTTTAGAGGACTGGGCAACCCGTTCGTTTGCAGCACTCCGAGTTTGCAGAGAGTAAAAGCCCACGTGGTAAGGCTTTTCCCGCTCCGCTAAAACGTTTTCAGAGGAAGGTAAGGTTCAAACAAGGCGCAGGAAGGTTCAAAAGAGGTGTAGGGAGACCCTCCCTCACTACCAGACAGCAACCGAGTGCTGGGCTGCAGCAAGAGCAGTGTGGCCAGCAGGGCAAGGAAGGGATTCTGCCCCTTTGCTCTGCTCTCCTCAGACCCCATCTGGAGTCTTGTGTGCAGTTCTGGAGCCCCCAGCACAGGAAGGACATGGAACTGTTGGAGTGGGTCCAGAGGAGGCCAGGAAGATGCCCAGAGGGCTGCAGCAGCTCTGCTATGAGGACAGGCTGAGAGAGTTGGGGCTCTGCAGCTTGGAGAAGAGAAGGCTT
>VWYK01066563.1:0-12039 GCA_013399775.1 Semnornis frantzii | reverse complement strand
CTCCTCCTGGGAGGAGACAAGGACATTGTGTAAAGGGGAGCAATAATTAAATGGTGAAATCTGACCAGAAAATCAGAAATGCATTTAGAATAACCCAATCCTGTTGTTAGTATCCTCTGAACCAAAACTTCTTCTGGATAAAGCAGTAACTAATTGCTATATGCTAGTAACATCCTATGGCTCTGCTGATCTAAACACACTTCAGCATTTCCTCCTCATTTGTCAAGATTCAAATAGAAAGTTTAGTTTAACATTTCATATACCCATCAATTAAACGTGCATCCCGCATCAGCTCAATAGCTCGCTCTCTCACTGATTTCTCATAGCTGAATGGCACACTAGCAGAGAAGAACATCAACAGCCACAGCAACTTTGTTGTAATTATCTTCATTTCCGTTTTCGAGATTGCTAAAGCAAAAAGATACCACAAATTTCCACTGATGACAATGCAGAAGCAAGATTTCTGGTCTGCGGAAGTTGTAGACTTAATAGTATAGGAAGACCTGAAATGCCTCTCCTTTTGGTAGGACTGGAGTGAATTCTGCAGGAGAAAAAGAAGAAAGAGAACAGTAAACAGAAGGGGAGGTAGCAGCAAAAACTGTAAACCAGCCATCGTCTTTGGAATATTTTAAGGTCATTTAAGGTTGTAATTTTGCACAACCACTCCTTAAACTCTGTTGCTGCCACCAGCTGACTGCTGAAGGGAATCAACTCGTCAGTCAGATATGACAGAGTAAGGCAAACGGACCCTGACTCACATCTTCCGAAAAGCAGCTCCCAAAACAGTACAAGAAGATAGTTTACTCATTGCATTATCTGGCTTGCTCTCACTATTTGGCAGTCCTCACACTGAAGTGAACACTGAAGATATTTCTGAGAAGTCCCACAAATCAGCTGCTTCTGAGTAAAAAGGTCTTGTTAAAACACAGGGCATGTCTGAGTATTCTCAGAGGAAAGCTACTGAAATCCAACACTTTTCCACATCTTAGCAAGGCCAGCATGTGCCAAACCTGAAAGGGTCACTTCATCTGCTGCTCTATTTTAAAATACAGTACTCAAACACTTGGATGACAGCCTTTCAGGTGTCAGACAAAAGCATTTTTACAAACATGCTGTGCTATGTCAAGTAAATGTAAGACCTACTGGGAGGTAAAAAACACCTTTGCAAGGAAAAGGTTGCTTTCTACCCCCACTCAGATTCAAGAGTTCCTGACAGCATTAGCTGTAAAGCTATGGAACTTACATGTTCTTCATTCACTGGAGTGACATCCTAGTTAGATGCATATGCCCTGTGAATTCTTTCAAATCAAAGATGTTTGGCTAGAATTCCAATATTGCAGAGCCAATGCTCAAACTTTTACTAAGGACAACAAGACTAAAAAAGAAAAAAAAAAAAAAGAATGTTGACTTTTCATTTATTTTCCCCTATGAGTCAGAAACATTTGCATTTATAAACTTTCTTCTGATGACACAAAAGTTTGTTTTTACTAATAAAGGATGTTGGTTTTATATATTCCTTGTCTGCAGTGGTAAAAACAAGTGGCAGATATCCAATATATACAATTGCAAGGCAGTTCACCTTGCCTGCATGCTTTGCTTCTCTTGTGCTTAATCGAATTTTGTACAGCAACAGGAGGTGGACATATGCCCAGAAACAGCCTTCTGATAGAAAGATGTTTTTAATGAAGTCAGATTCTCAAGGGACATCCATAGGTGATGGTAGCCTTAGAAGCAAATTCAAGTCATGCTGGAACATGTCCAGAGAAGGGTGATGAAGCTGGTGAGGGGCCTGGAGCACAGTCCTATGAGGAGAAGTTGAGGGAGCTGGGGGTGTTTAGCCTGGAGAAGAGGAGGATCAGGGGTGACCTCATTGCTGTCTGCAACTACCTGAAAGGAGATTGTAGCCAGGTGGGGGTCAGTCTCTTCTCCCAGGCAACCAGCAACAGAATGAGGGGACACAGTCTCAAGTCGTGCCAGGGGAGGTCTAGGCTGGATATTGGGAGGAAGTTATTCACAGAGAGAGTGATTGGCATTGGAATGGGCTGCCCAGGGAGGTGGTGGAGTCGCAGTCCCTGGAGGTGTTCAAGAAAAGACTGGATGAGGCAGTTAGTGCCATGGTCTAGTTGATTGGATAGGACTGGGCAATAGGTTGGACTGGATGATCTTGGCAGTCTCTTCCAACCTAGCTGACTCCATGATTCTAAGCAGATTACCTCTTGATGGCATCCTGTCTAAACACATTTATTTCTTCCTCTCATTAGAACGTTTTGATTATAAAAATCCAAACCATAATAAAACTAGGCTTGTAACCAGGATATTGAAAAGCAGCGTGGTGAAAATCATATTTTTAAGACTGGATGATTTTCTCTCCCTATGTCTGATAAAATGTATGTTTGTAAAGGACTTATATTTAATAAGCCATTATAAGTTTAACTGAGCTGTGCAATTAAAATGTTTTGAACTAAAAAGGAATTAATTTTACATGTATTCTATGTCTCAATTAATGTAAAAATTAAACCAATATTTTAAGAGTACAAAATGACCTCACAGCTTGGGTTTAGAAAGGTGCAAACTGCTATTGTAAGAAACCAAAAGTCTTTTGACAAAAATTCCTAAGGCTTCCCTTCTGAGAATCTGTCTCACATGTTTTTTGTTTCACAAGATTTGGGAATACATTAAACTGTGGGACCATCTGGCAGGAAGTACTTTTGAACAGTGGGAATGTACAATAAAATAATAAAAAGCTAATAGCTAAATAGCTAATAAAAAGGGAGAATAGAAGGAGAGGCAGGTTTAAAATCAGCCCTGAAACAGTCTCGGAAAGCGGCTCTATGACAGCTGAATAAACACAGCACTATGCAGACACCAGTGAAGATCCAATATAAATATGATACCAAGGGAGCTGTGGCACTAACTGAAGGCAATTAATAACTCTCACTCCTTAATGATTCCTTCAAGAAAAATGTAATGTAAGGAACTGCACTGAGAGTATTTGTGAAGTAGTGCTAGACAGAGAAAAGCACTCTAGAAATAGAGTCACTCTCCAAGGATACTTCACACTCTATTTTCTCATTCATGAACAAACATAACAGACACAGTTTACTCCAAACTTATTCTCATGTGTATGAAAATTAAAAGTTTTTGGCTAGGCCCTTAGGACAATATGGGAATCAATTTACATTTCTCATGGGAATGGTATCCTGCAGGCACAGCTACTTCCCTTGGGGTCAGAATAAGGAACAGACCTTTCAAGACTGGAATGCTAGGTCATCAAGGCCTGAATCAGGCTGCTTAGGGAGTCACCATCCTTGGAGAGATTTAAATGACATGTAGATGTGATACTGAGGGACCACAGTGGTGGACTTGGCAGTGCTACATTAATGGTTGGACTCACTGATCTTAAAGGTCTTTTCCAACCTAAGCAATTCTGTAATTCTCTGACTGTCTTTCTTCCTGGCAACACTTTAGGGTTCACATCCAGGATTCATACCATAGCTGATGAAAGAAGCCCTTAGTCTTCTCATATCTGTACAATAAACAAGAGAACCATCTGTGTTCTTTCCATATTGTTTGACTGAAAGGGAGATTTTTCTGCTTTTATTCATTGACACAGCTTTATATTTGTATACAGGGAAAAAGTATTGTGAGGGTCTTTTTCTATCAATTTTTTGGGAATACTGCCTTTAGCAGAAAAATATTTGATTCATCATTGGAAACAACTGTTATTCACATGTCAAAGCTGAACAAGTTGACCCCTTACTACTTTTATTCAAAGAAATTGAATATTACATATTTGGAACAAGATGAGGCAGGTCACAGATACATGGGCTTAAACTTAAATTCCATCCAGGTATAGCAAAGTCCACATTCAGAACAGGAGCCCTATTATGATACTGTGACAGGGTCTTTGATTTCCTTCTCTTACTCTTTTTCAGCAGCAGTTTGCTTACAGTCAATTTATTTTAATTAACCTCATGCAGAAAATGGGGAGGTACTGTGCAATGGAGATAGTAAACCAGGCCCAACAGCTTGCTACTTCTCTTGCCCAGTTCCTCTCTCCCAGCCCTGGAGTACATAAAGCAAAGCACACCATTAATCCTCAGAGGTGGCCTCATGATCCTGCTCCAGGAACTGAATTACATCTCTTCAATTCTGAGTTAGGCACTGCAGCTGAGTCTCCCACAGACCAAAAGTCTGTGCCAAAGGAATATGTGTAACATAATGAATACAAAGAAGACTCCCTTCTTACTTTCAGCTGTACCCCAGCTACACAAAATATCACAGGCCTGCAACCTACAGACATACAGTGTTGAAGAGATAAGGAAGGAGGTGCAGCTCTATCTCTTCTTCCACATTACGCTTCAGACCCAAAATGTATCTTTTCATACCTCCCTTTGCATCTTTCATGCATGATTGCTTTTCATCCCCACCATACCTTCACAGAAGATAGGCACAGCAATTTTGGGGCATCAGGCTTAGAAAAGCCATCAGCCCACAGACCAGAATAAGCAGTGACAGTCCTTGGAGAGCTGCAGTACGCACAGAGTGTGTCTTTACGGACACACAGAAAGCATATCGCTTCACGTTAGTTAGCTTCTAACGGTGGTTTACATTCCCCAAACTCTTCATGAGGAGCTATCAGTAAAACATGAATTCTGAGAAAGCATGCATTGCACAGTGTTCCCAGATCACGGAGGACAGAGCTAGAATGAGGCAAGATGGCCCTATCTGCCCTATAAGTTAGTGGAAAGTTTCACAGTATAAAAAAAAAAAAAAAAAAAAAAAAAAAAAAAAAAAAAGGAAAGCTTTGCTTCATGCTTCTGTCATTTACCATCTTTGGAAGTATGAACATGGTACCTAACCCCTCTTCTCCGCAGCAGGCAGGCCAGACCTCAGTGCAGAAAGTTCAGTAAATAGCTGCTATTTAAGTGCACCAAATCTCAGTTAGGAATGACATTCCTTTCATCCAATTTCAAGTCCAAATTTTCTATCTTTATTTATCAAAGCACTTCATGACAGCCATTACGTTAATACTTGAATCTGTCGAATTATTGTGCCAATCAAATACATAAAAGTGCCACAAAATAGTGCTTATGGATCAAGATAGTAACCTATCCTGAAAAATCAAGAAGGTTCATCCCCTGCACAGACTAGTTATGCTGAGATCTCAAGTAGATAATCCTGGTGTAGCTCTGTATTAACTACTTCACATCATGGCAGCAACTTAGTTGCAACAGCACAGACAAGACAAAGTGACCAGGATCCTAGGTAAAATCTTCCTTATGTGCATTATACCATGCAGTATATTGTTAAGAAAAGATACATATCCCTCTGAAATTCGCCTTGTCATCCAGACAGTTTTTCAATCCTTCTCAATTTTTGTTTTCAATTCCTTCCACCATCACCAGCCTTGAATTGTGTTGTTTATTTGTTCCCCTCCTTACTGCTGTATTAGAATTTATAATTTCCAACCTGCTGCTCCTTCCCTGCCGGTGCAAAGGTGCAATGAAGTGACACCAAGCAATAAGACAATAGGGTTCTGATAACTTATTGCCTAACACAGGGGTAAAAGAGAATAAATGCAGTAATGGTGAGAAGGCACTTCAGGATTTATAGGGATAAGAAAGGACAAATGGGATGGCTTGTGGCAAACTATCTGGAAAAAAGGAACCCACTAGGGACAATTATAGTACTTCCACACAGAGAGAAAGTCACTCTTGGATTTCAGCCTTGATTTAAGTTTATGCTTGAATGTTTCACATGCCATTCATCATGCATGTAGACTGCAAGTTTTGCAGATGCAATATGACCTAAGATGGCAAGATTTCATTGCAACTGAAGTGTATGAACTTTCTCATAACTTCCCTTTAGGAAAGGATGGCTAATGAATTTCTTCCCTATCAGGTTCTAATCCTTTATTTCACCATGGTTTGGGGATTTTTTTGTCCACAATTTTTAAGACTTTCTGGCAAATTCCAATGCTGAATCCATTTTGAAGTAAGTAGGATCTCTACTAATACTAGGCCTTTAAAAAATCTAATTGATAATGACGAGGACTATTTTATCAGAAATCCTGTTACTGAGATTATTTTAACTTCAAGGCAGATACACTTTATGTCATAACTTCCTAAGGTCAGAACAAATAAGAACAGGCTGACGAAAACTTCTGTAGTACTGGAGCAGACCAGATATTATCAGGCAAAACTACACCCATCTTAAGAGTGCTGACCTCAGTGGAAAGACTAGGCAGGACTGTTTGATGCAGGGGGTCTTCTGGCTTCTTTTTTGCTGTGCAGTTCCCTCTTTCTCACATCTGGTGATAGTGCTTTCCTAGAATGCAACCCAAAGCTTGCTGAATAGCATGTACAGATTTGAGCAAACAGCTACTCCAGGGCTCCCCTCTGCAAACATACTTCTGGAGCACAATAGGTTTCACAGCAAGAGACAGCAGAAAGAAACACTCTTCCTCTCAGTCACCTCATTTGCCCCCCCCCACACATGCTCCTGCCCCTTCTCAATACCAGGTCAGTGCAACCTGTGTTTCCTCCAGCCCCTACTCCTGACAGACTCATTCATTTTGTCAGCCATTTTCCCAATTCCAAAACATTTCTAATATCCAGGAAATGGTTGGATACTGCTTTCAAAAAACAACGCTGTAAAATAGCAAGAGAGACAGACAAGGGCCATGAGCATTACTGAGCATTAACAGCCGAGGTTTACCATGATGCATGGAGCCTGTGGAAACACTGCTCTCATAGGAGGTAACAAACTTTGCTTCAGCACAAGAAAGCCTATTTGAGTACTTGAGTACTCAAGTGAGAGTTCTTTGTAGAAATAGCCATGATATGCTATGAGGACAGGCTGAGAGAGTTGGGGCTCTGCAGCCCGGAGAAGAGAAGGCTTTGAGGAGACCTTATAGTAGCCTTCCAGTATCTGAAGGGGGCCTACAGGAAGGCTGGGGAGGGATTATTTGCAAGGCCTTGCAATGACAGGATTAGGGGCAATGGGTTTAAATTGGCAGAGGGGAGATTTAGACTGGATGTCAGGAGGAACTTCTTTACAGTGAGGGTGGTGAGGCACTGGAACAGGTTGCCCAGGGAGGTTGTGGATGCCCCCTCCCTGGAGGTGTTCAAGGCCAGGTTGGACAAAGCCTTGAGTGACCTGTACTAGTGGGAGGTGTCCTTGCCTATGGCAGGGGGTTGGAACTAGGCGATCTTTGAGGTCCCTTCCAACCTTACTGTTCTTTGATTCTATATGGGATTTTTTTTTGTGCTTGGATTTTTCCAGTCTAAAAGACAGCACTGTTTTCTTCCAGCCAAGGCATGGAAATGAAAGATTTTGACAGACAGCAGTTACTGGAAACATGATCATCCTCAAAATTGTTCCTCAGATGGGACTGCACTCTCAGAGAAGTTTTTCTTCCCATAAACATGCATTAGAAATACACATGCATTTTAAGACCCCAGAAACTTTAGTTAAACAGCCGTTCTGCAGAGAGCAGTCAGAAGTTTTTTCTTTTCTCCTTTGTGCCAACTCTAGAGATTTCCCTCAAACATCAAAACATAAATACAGACTTCACTCTTTACCACAAATTAAGACCTTGTTAGCACAATAAAAAAAAATTAAAATCCTTGTATCTCTACTCTAGAAAATATTATATTTGCTTGGGGCAGCTCAGCATGCTAAATACTAAAAAGAAAAGATTTTTAAAATTGCCCAAGCATCAGAATTCTGGCAACCTGGCATTACAAAGGCAAATTAATTTCTGCAGGCATTTTTTGGTTTCAATTTCCTGAAATCAAAATGTAGATCAGGTCTGCAACCTGTATCTCTAGAATTGTGACAGATCCTGACAAAAGGACTCCAAAGAGAATACAAAGGTTTTATAGCTGATTGTGTACTCTGTGGCATAGTACAGTACAAGTGCTCTTCCATAAATCCACACAATTTTTCAATTCAAAGTGCTTAATGAGAAAGTAGCAAGCCTTGTTCACATAATAACACTGTCCTGATGCTATAAAAACTGATACACATGTTAAAATTTGGCCCAAATATTTACTGTTTTTCCATCAACATGAATTCCATAGTGATTTTCATAAAGACTTTTAAGCAGGAACTGTACCTACATGATTTTTAACCAGTTTGATTGCTAACAGAAATTATGCATACATTTCCAAATCTCCATCCTGTGCATTCACACGAAAATGCTGTTCTTGGTAGCTACAAAAATGTCCTATAGATTTCCTATATAAAAGTATCTTCTCAGGTTTCATGCAAAATATACTTGACAGTAAGAGTCATTTGCCCTTGAGACTGTTTAAAGAAAGACACATAAGTACATCATCATTCAGAAGTCACTTCTTGAGAACTGAAAGAGAATTGCAAGTGCTACACAAAATTAAGGACATGGTATGTTACACACTCTTATTTAAACAGCACTTAAAATACAAAACCCACCCAGCTGACTGAGCAGAATTCCAAAATGGAAGTTGACATGAGATGTACAGCTTTTTCCTTTGTATCTAAACCAGGTTACCTTCTCGGGGAAAAGCAGTGGGGTCGAGATCCACGTGCTGCTATGTTGGATGTGACTGCTAAAACCTGGCACCAGGTCCTCCTGGCATCGGAGCTGCAACCAAGAAGCGCCGTCTAGCCCTTTAGCTCACGTCACAGACTTCACACTTGACAGACATTTGGAGGTTGTCCCTGTCAGAGATAGAAGATCTGTGACAGAGCTTCCAGCCCGGCTACCGCCCAGCCGGGTACCCGCACGTCTCGGGCTGTGCCGTGCGGAGCCGGCGCCTCCTCCCTCTGGTGGCAGGCGAGCTGCTCCTGCAGCCCAGCGCCCATCTGCCCGCTGCCATGCCGCCTGGGTAACGCTGCTCTCTTCGGCCTGCGTAGAAATAAATAGGTGCCCCTCACCACCATTCAGGTTGGAAGAATTTCTGCTGGGATGTCATCTGGTCCAGCCAGCTGTTTCCAGCTACGGTAACTTCAAAGATCGACTTGCACAGGCCCTCATATAGTGGAACATCGATGTCTTCAAGGAAAGGGATTGTACAAGCTTCCCTTGCTCCTGTTCCAGTGCTTGCTTATTCACATTGCAATTATTTTTCTTTTTCCACTTACATCAGTTGGGATCTCCCTTGCTGCAATCTGTGATGGTTGCCTTTTATCCTCTTGCCAACTAGCTCTGATAAGAGTCTCTTATATTTGAACTCAAACCCAGGTCCAGGTGTGCTAACCTGATTTTGCCTTCGTCACTACAGCTGCTGGATTTGATTCAGGACTTTGCCTGATACTTCTAAAGGTCAAAAAGCTTATGAGGCACAGGTGACCTTTCAGAGGTACTTATGTTTCTGAACCCATTGGGACTTTTTCCTGGCTTTGTGGGAGCTGTCAGTTTGGAAACAAAGAAATACAGGCAAAAACATGATCTCGCAGTTCCACAAGAAGTTAGGTTTGCTTGTCATTGGTTTTATTTTACTTCATACTTTGTACAGAAAACAAAAAGGCCACATGCTTTTTGTTTCTGATTTCACTGCAGAGAAATCGCCAAGCCTCACAATCAAAATCACCACAGAGCTGTTGCACAAGTCATGTCTTAACTGGAACATAATTTAGTCATCAATCCTCTACTTCCCATTAACTGGAAAATGTAAACAGAAACCCTCACATCACTTGAGATTCTGCCGTACATTGCTAATTTCGTGAACTTGGCATAAATCTTTACCATCAAGTGGACTGAAGAACCCTACATGATACAAATCTAATATCAAGGGAAAAGACTATTTTTTTCTTTAGAAAATAGCCTCTACCTAAACTGCAGCTTGAGCCAGACTAGGCCCATTCTTATGCCTGTGACAGGAAACTATCTTGCAAATTTAATTTAAAGCAGCAAATAACAGGCTTAGATTAATTTTCCCACTTATAGTCTAGTTCTAGCTCATGTTTCCTTGTCAATTTTCAACTTTTCCAATTCTCATCTTCCTCTTTCAAAATAAGTAAATACCACATAAGTATCATGCAATTTCTTTTCCCTATTTTCTCTGCTTGCCAAGTCAAGTTTAATCTCTGATCTGGTTTCTACCTAAAACTCCATATTTCCTCATACCTCCAGGACAATTAAGCTCCTTGTTCAAGGACAATTTTTGCTGAGCCACTATGCTTCTGCTTAGACTTTCAACAGCTCACCTTTTTCCAGATTCAGAGTGTAGCTGATTTTTAAAGCTGCCTATAACCAAATTCTTCCTTTGGCTGGCAGGCACAGTCCTTCAGTCCTCTTATTCCAATAGCCCTGGATGAGCTTTAGCAGCTGTTTGTGACATTTGTGATGTACATCCTTCCTGCAGAGTCCATCTGGCAGGACTGTTCACTTAGTAAATATCTTGAGAGATATTTTTATCGTCCAGCATGTTGTTACACAGCTGTCATTCCCTGACAATAGCTACCCCTATGTTTATATCATCTTCTATTCACCTCAGACATAGTTTGGAGCAAGCTGAGAAGCTATAACATAAATGCAGCACTGACACTCAGACCAGCTGCTGTCAGGGTGTGAGGGATAACAGTATGTGTTGGAACTGTTTCACTCTAGGAAGGCACCTTCCAGCCAGAGCAGCCTTGCTCATTTCACTACTTACATGTCCAAAGCACTAGTGATTTTACTACCAGCACAGATTAAAATGTAGATTACTACAGCTGGGAAAGCAGGGCTTTGCAAACACTGATGCCTACTGTGGCATACAGTTTCAACTGCTATTGGGTTTTTTCCATAAAATTTTTATAGTCTACCAGCTTCTGGCATCATCTACCCTACATAACAGTCCTTCAGCCTTTGGCATAGGTACAGTTTTGTGGGAGGATCTGCTTTAAAATCACATACAGTGAAATGGCTTAGGGACAAGACACATTAACATTGTATTATCAAGTATCCAAACTTGGTGTCTTCCTTGCAAAGACTGACATCTCCAAGGCTGTCATTTGAGCATTTCCTGAGCACAGATATCAGTGTTTTAATTAGAAACCATTACAACACGCTAGGAAAAGGAAATCTCATGTATCAAGATTTCTGTTTGCATAAAAACAGCAATTATCTTAGCTACTGCAAATTAAATTCCATCTCTTTCTTTGATGGATCTCAGTTTCAGGTCCTAAAATGGAATGAGTTCACAGTTGAAGAGGGTGATGATATGACGTTACTTGACTTAATCTGTTCAAATCAGCATGTTTGCAACATGTTTCTCAGATAAGACCTTGCAAGTAATATTAATCTAAGTTTGGGAAATCAAAAATTTTACCAACCAAGTCAGTAAAAAACTTCTTTTTCTCATTTTAATCTGCCTTGTTGGTGGCTGAAGCTACCACATTTTCACAAACCTAATTTGTCCAGCATCCATGAAAACAGTTTAGATTGTGCCACGTACTCTCAGGATATGTCCACACAGAACCACAGCAGTGGGCACCCATCACTAAATGCAAAAGAAACAGAAAGGAGTACAAAGATTGAATGTTTCTCTTCACAGATCCTGGGTTTATTTTCCGTGTTCTGAGCAGAGAAAAAGCTTCATGAAGCACATCAAGATGTCACAAAAGCTTTGTAACCACTAGGAAGGAAGCTATAGCAGAATGTTGCCTACAGCTGAAAGCAAATAGTGCCACAATGAAAGTAGATACCTTGCAGGATGAACACAAATTAGTATTATGCTGACACACACCAATGACTCTTGTCAACAACTGTTTATACAAATACCTAAGTTATTGTGGATTGTCCTGGCTCAATGCTACTTCTGCAGAATTAATTTCTATAGTGTTTTGGAAAGAAAGTTGTAGGTATCAAGTATCCAACTTAACTCTAGAATCAAGAAAGGCGAATGTTTTTGCCACCAGGTGGCAGGAGCTTCCCAGATAAAAATCACACCTGTGCTGTGATCTAGCAGAGCACCAACTGTCAGGACTGCCAACCATTTCTGTGACCTAGGATGCAAACTAGCTTGCTTCAGATGGGGAAAGTTTTTGTTTGGGTTTGTTTGTGGGTTT
>VWYK01066562.1:0-10540 GCA_013399775.1 Semnornis frantzii | reverse complement strand
TTCAGTGGTGCCAAGTGACAGGAAAAGAAAAAAATGGCTACAACTTGAACATAGGAAGCTCCATCTAACAACTTCAGCCTGGAGAAGAGAAGGCTTCCAGGAGACCTTAGAGTAGCCTTCCAGTGTCTGAAGGGGGCCTACAGGAAGGCTGGGGAGGGACTATTGACAAGGTCTGGTAATGACAGGACAAGGGGCAATGGGTCTGAACTGGCAGAGGGAAGATTGAAAGTGGATGTTAGGAGGAAGTTGTTTGCAGTGAGGGTGGTGAGACACTGGCACAGGTTGCTCAGGGAGGTTGTGGCTGCTCCCTGCCTGGAGGTGTTCAAGGCCAGGTTGGATGAGGCCTTGAGTGACCTGGACTAGCGGGAGGTGTCCCTGCCTATGGCAGGGGGTTGGAACTAGATGATCTTTGACGTCACTTCCAACCTTACCATTCAATGAGAAGGAACTTCTTCGAGGGTGGTGAAGCACTGGAACAAGCTGCCCAGAGAGAGTATGGAGTCTCCATCTCTGGAGTCACTCAAAACACAGCTGGGTGCCATCCTGAGCAACTTGCTCAGACAGAAGAGTTGGGCTGGAGGATGGCCAAGGGTCTCCTTTAGCCCCTATCATTCTGGGATTCTGTGATTTTGTGATGCTCGTATTATTCAGAAACAAATAATGTGCTGTAAGACTGAATGGTTGTTTTCTCTTCTTGTCGATCCAGAATGTGATTAAAAGATTACTTCCTCATCTTCACTGGGAAATAAGGAGGAAGTATAAACAGTGGGAGAAAGGCAAAATGAAATTTGGTAAGAGCACAACATCTTTGACAGGTTAGTTAGCCACTGTTTCTTTAGAGCTAGCTTTTTTGAAATATGGTAGATTCACCACTGATGCTTTTCCTTAAGAAAGGATTACTTCAGTCTCAGACTGTCCCAAGTCTCTCATGTCTCTGTGCTGAATTCCAGTGTAGATGTTTGCAATTTCCAGACCTTGCTAGAGTGCCACAGCGTTGGGAAATGCTGGTGCTCAGCTGTGGAGGGAGTAGGTGCCAGACAGCACTCCTCCCATCCCCTCTCTGCACCATCATCTGGGCTTCTGCCCTGAAAAATGTGCACATCTGGAGGAAGCATCCTTTTCTTGAGGAGTAAAACATCTTGTATCGACAGGGCAGCAGATAGAAAGACAGGCTGAGAGAGTTAGAGTCCTTCAAACTGGAGGAGAGAAGGCTTCAGGGAGACCTTATAACAGCCTCCCAGTACCTGAAGTAGGCCTACGAGAAAGCTGGGGAGAGATTGTTTGCAAGGGCATGTAGCACTTGGACAAGGGGTAATGGTTTGAAACCAGAGAAGGGTAGATTTAGACTGGACATTAGGAAGGAGTTCTTTACTATGAGAGTAGTGAAACACTGGAACAAGTTGCTCAAGGAGACCCCATTCCTGGAGACAGTAGGTCCAGATTCTACCACTTTGCTTTGGTGAGACCTCACCTGCAGTACAGTGTCCAGGTCTGGAGCCCTCAGTATAGGAAGGACGTAGACCTGATGGAGCAGGTCCAGAGGAAGGCCATGAAAACAATCAGAGGGTTGGAGTACATCTGTTATGAGGACAGGCTCGGGGAGCTGGNTCTGTTATGAGGACAGGCTCGGGGAGCTGGAGTTGTTCAGCCTGGAGAAGAGGACACTTCAGGAAGACCTAATAGCAGCCTTCCAGTACCTGAATTGGGCTACAAGAAGAATGGCCTATAGTGATAGGATGAGGGGCAACAGCTTCAAACTAGAGCAGAGCAGATCTAGATTGAATGTTGGGAGCAAGTGCAGAGCAGATTTAGATTGAATGTTGGGAACAAGTTCTGCACCATGAGGGTGGTGGAACACTGCAACAGGTCGCCTGAGGAGGTGGTTGGGGTTCAAGGCGAGTCTTGACAGGGCTTTGGGCAACCTGATGTAGTTGAGAATACCCCTGGTGACTGCAGAGAGAGTTGGGCTTGATGACTTTGGGAGCTTGCTTCCAACCCAGACCATTCTATGATTCCACTATTCTATGAAATAAAAACCTGCCCATGTGGTTGAATTAAGCAAGGAAAGAGTAAGGAGAAGATATTGAACGCAGCTCAATTCACTTGCAAGAGAAGAGGAAAAAAAAAGAGAAAGGCAAAATAAAAAGAGGAAATTGTTTGCTGTCAGTTTTCAGTGTCTGTAAGGGCCTGGTTCACTTGTCATATATCAGTCAGATTCATTTTTATGACTTTGGAATACAGAGCACAGATAAAAGTCCACAAAGCTCTTACTGTATTTTTCCTGCCTCACAGGAACGAGTTCCTTTCCGGTTTGTATCCTAAATTAACCCCACCAACAAAAATAGCCCAACAAGAGATCTACGAAGGTCACTGGCAGAAGTCTCCTGTGCAGGGAGGGTTTGCGAGGCTGCCTGCACGCCTTGGACATCCTGAGCAGCCGCCAGGGCAGTGAACATGAGGCTCAGCTTCCCATGCACTGCACCAGCTATTGTTATGAGCACAATTAGCTGACAAAATGATTTCTCCAGTGAAACAAGTAGGACATGCTGAGTGACTGGAGAGGGACAACAAGAAGTGCCTTTTCTTACTTTGTCTCCCACTAATAGCAGTTTTATGTGCAAGAGGCTCTTTTGAAGTCCTTTTATCTGACAAAAGAAAAGCTGCAGCACTTTTTTGGGGGGGTCTTTTTTCTCTTTTCTGTTTTCTCCCTCTCCGTAACAGCTATGCTGCTTGCTAGATGTCTGTTCCTTTAGTATCAGCCAAGGACAGATAAGACAAACACGTCACACCCACAGTGTTACTGGCACTGGCTTGGACTAACTGCATGTCTGCAGCACAATGCAGAGTTCCTTCCATTAATCTTAACAAAAATCCATCCCATCCTGAAGCAAAATCCTGAGCGCTTACAAATGAGGAGGTTAATTTACTGAACAATTCTTTGCAGCTTTGGGACAATGGCAGAAGTTATGATTTGTGTAGTTACATGTTGAAGAAATGTTTAGACAAAGACCTCTCAGCCCAATTCTTCAACCAGGGAGAACTGATAGAAATCCTCTGCTGCCAATGGTTTGTGCCAGAGAAGAATTTAATCTTCGATTAAGTCCTTGTTCTGTTAACACCTTTAAATCTACAGGTATTCTAAGCCAGGAAAGCACAAAGCACTGGTGGTAACATTTAATTTAATGGGAAACTCCCTGTAGCTGTGGCAGAAACTTAGACTTGTTTGCAAGGCTTTAGAAAGCTTAAGAACTTGAACACAGTTACTGTTATGATTTTTACTGTTTCCTGTTTTAGGGCAAGACAAGAAGTGGAAATTGCTCAAAAATAGCTTCTTGGAAGTTGTTTCCATACCAGACTGAGTGTGTTTTTACAATATTTCCAGCCTCATTTTCCATATCAACAAGTTCTCATAAATAGTACTTGAACAGTGTGCTGCTGATTAGAATCACACCAAACCTGTAAACCTTAGATCCAACCACAAACCCTGAGTTAGTGTTGGCCTTCAAAGTGACAGTGCCAAGTTAAAAGCGCAGGATGAGTCCAAGTCCTTATAGGTATCAGGGTAGAAGATAAAATGTCTTTGAAACAGAGAATGTTGCTCAGTTAGTCCCAGCACTTAATGCACATGGTGATTTATATTTTCCAAGTTCTCATCTGGTTGCCACAGAATACTTTGCCCTGCACAATGGTTTTACATTTCCAGAGAACTGCCTTTAAAAATCATAGTATCATTGACTCATAGAATGTCAGGGGCTGGAAGGGACCTCAAAAGCTCATCCAGCCCAACCCCCCTGCTGGAGCAGCATCACACAGGAATGCACCCAGGTAGGTTTTGAATATTTCCAGAGTGGGAGACTCCACAATCCCCCTGGGCAGCCCGTTCCAGGGTTCTGTCACCCTCACAGCTTTTCAGCTACAAAACCTTAGTCCTAGTAATAATGGTCTTATTTCACACACCTATAAAAGTCAGTAATGAGTTTTATACAAACCACCAGTAAAATCTGGCAAGATAACACAGGGAAAAGTATATTTAGAAATGTAGGAAATCAATTACCCTTCATGGTCTGGTTATATGTTTCTATAGTCACAGTCATCGAGTAGACAATACTTGAGAAGGGCCTACAAGAAAGCCAGGAAGGGACTCTACATCTGATAGGATGAGAGAGAATGGCTTCAGGCTTGAGGAAGGTAGATTTTGGCTGGGTATTAGGAAGAAATTCTTTACAGTCGAGGTGGTGAGACACTGGAACAGGTTGCCCAGGGAGATTATGGATGCTCCCTCCCTGGAGGTATTCAGGGCCAGGTTGAATAGGGCCTTGAATGACCTGTACTGGTGGAAGATGTCTCTGGCCATGGCAGGAGAGTTGAAACTAGATGATGTTTAAAGTCCCTTCCAACCCAAACCATTCTATGAATCAATTACTACAACTCACGTATATCCCTTTCAAATCCTATTACACCTCTGGGGATCAAAGAAGACTGAAAATTGTGCCTATCTCATAATATTTTTCATAGGGAAAAAATTTCCACTGCCTATTTTTAAAGCATTTTCCTCTTAGCATCTCTTTAGGACACTAAAGCAAACAGCTTCAAGTAAATGATGAAATAGAAGGAAGAACACCACCAGCATGGTTATGGTGACTGTTGGATGTATACAGTGCTAACTGTTGTTACCCAGGCACTAACCTTGTGATAGAGCTTGCTGTCTGTGGAGATGACAATATGGACCTGACCAAGATCACATTTATCACAGTTTTCTTTGTCCTCAAATTCTCTTCTTCCCTTCACTTTGTTCTTGATCTTTGTCCTGACTCCCTCATCACAGTGAGATGTTTGGGGGTTTGAGTTCCATGGCTGCTACTTCATGGTATTAGTGATAAAACCCAAGTCTGGCAGCTGTCTTCATATTCAGTTAGTTTGTTTTCTTTTTCTTTTGAGAGACTGAGATGAGGAGGGACCCCAACAAAGTCTAAATGTCTGAAATGAAATCCTTTGGCAGGCTCACTTTATTTGGCATTTGTTTGTTCAGTTCTGATGCTCAACCAGGCATAATAATCACTAGGGTGACTTTGGAGGATTAAAGTCTTAAGGCCCAGTGGATTAGTATGTTCAAACCTATATCTTTCAGCTGTCAGATAGAAGAAGGGTTGCTTCAGGAGTAGACATTTTTTTGTAAGAGCTTGCATGCAGAGAGCCCAATTTGTCAAAGTAGTGAGCAGCTCCCAAGAATTAACGAATTTATCTTCCAAGCTGCCTGGAAAAGTGGAGAAGGATTATCTCCAGTTTATAGATGTGGAAGCAAAGCACAGACGGATTACATGACTTGTTTCAGGTCACAGGCAGGGCACTCCAGGCTGGAGGGCCACTTGCTGCTTTGAGGCAGAAAAAAAAAGTAAAATGGTGCCATGAGCTTTGCTGCTTTTTCCCAGGTGGGGAAAACACCATCTTTGGGTATTTGCTTTCTAAAAGTTTAGGGACAATGTTGGTGAACTCCAGAACCTCTGATCTCTCCTGCAATGTGGTGATGTTGATGTTAAGTGTTAAAGACAGCAGAGAGAGACCTTGGCCTGCTGCCCTGGATGCAAAGTAATGTATCTTGGCTGAATCAGGTGAACTGGGTAGTCCACCTGTGCTGGTTTGAGGCTAATTGGAGTATTTTTTATGAAAAGAATTAAATTATAGGCTGTGAAAAGCAAACATTGGTGATGTCTGCTGCACTCATAGGCTTGCTGAGGTGTATAAGAACAAGAACACATACATAGATGAGACACTCTTATGGAGAGTCTTGGGCTCTCTATCTTTTTGCCTTCTCCTCTCTGATGAATAACCTCACTAACCATTCTGCTTCTAACCCCCTTGCCCATCCTTCAAACTCACCTTGCATGTAAGCCAAACCCTGGGGTAAGGTAGAGGGGTACGGATTAGGTGGAAGGGTGGTTGGGAGCCCCTCCTGGGGACTCTGATTTCTGGGAGGGGAATTGTGTTTCTGTATTACCTTTAACTTGTCTATGTCTGTAACTATTCCTGTCTATTGTGTATATCTCTGCTTGTACATTGTGCTAAGCTGTAAATAGATCTTCAGTCCTTAACTTCCAGCTGGCTGAGTCTAATCTGGGGGATTTTACAAATTGTAGGGGGGCAGGGGACTCCCAAACCATCACACCACCAAAAAGCTTTGGTTATTCCCCTGGCCCAGAAGTTTTCTTCAGACAGACTTGTTAAGAGAGAGAATGCCTTGTAACTGGTGCAGACCAAAGCCTCAGGGAAAATTCAGTTGGAGGAGTCTGTCCTTTGTGCATGAGAAGTGCATCACACCAATAATTTAAGTGCTGGGAATAAGGCAGCTGTGCTGAAGTGCTGATTTTAAATGCCTTTTGTTCTTCCAAGCATTCTTATTATCAGCGACAGACAAAATTATCTCCTTCCCACTTTCAAAATAGCAGACAGGACTGGTAATAATTTTGAAAGTGCCCTAATATTCAGGCACCTGCTTTCCATACTCATTGGCTGGCTCTTTTTGGAGAGGGTTATTCTTTGAAATATTTGGAAGATTTAGAATTACCTTTTAGAGAAGAAGTGCTGGAGGTGTACCAAATATACCTGCTGTTGCAGGTGATTACAAATAGTCTCTTTCAAACCTAAAATGTGCAAGAGTTTCCAGGGCATCCTTTAAAAAAAAAATATATATATTCAAAGCCCACCATAAATGAGACACATGTATTATGGAAAAGAAAAAAAAAATAAAAATAAAGGAAAAGAAAAAGAAAGAAGGAAATCCTCAGTTGGGATATTTCATGACCTTTTGTCACCAGAGACTCCTGTGCAGACATACACAGCCCAGCTGACATCGTAGCATTTCCTCTCCTGTCTTTCTGTGCCTGTGCCAAAAAGGAAACAGAATCATCTGAATTATCTGGAAGCCAAAGGCCCTGGAAGTTCTCTCTGTAGTATTCTGTTAAAGCTTGCAGACATGCTGCTAGCACCTCACTAATGTTACCCTTTGCCAAGGGTGTCCTGGTAACAGCAGCAGAAGCCACAAATACTTAATTTCAGTTCCTACTAAGCTGTGCAGGCATAACTGAAAGCATCTTCCATAATGTGAATCTGAGAAATAAATCCTACATTCTTTTTCCTAGCTCCTGCAGTTCCTTTATTTCTAACTCTGTGTAAGTATCTTGATCATAAGCTTGAAGTCTTGTCTCTGGATGTGAAGTTTTCCTCTTAAAACAAACTCAGGCTTGTCCTCTCCTGACTATTGCAATAGAGTGAAGCAAAAAATCCATGATCTCTCCTCCTGGGATGATGCTGGTCCATTCTGCTATTAGTGATTGCTCTTTGCTTTGGCTAACCTGCCTTTTACATGAAGCTGCTTTTGGAAAGTATTTGTTAGCTTTTCTACAGAAGGGACAATGGAGCTGTGCAGCTCCTCACACACCCAGTCTACCTTTGCCCTTACAGATGCCCTCAAAGTCAACATTTCCTTCCATCCAGTTATGCTGCATGGGCAGCCTGGATGCTAACCCCTGGAGCACAAGGAACTCATTGCATTTAAGCACACCTTGCTACACTGACAGTTTTTTGGCTGTCTGTGAAGCAGCTGTGCAAGAGGAAGGCTACCAGGTAACAGAGCCTCGCGATTCTCTCTTCACCCTTCATCAATTGCTGCCCAGATGTAGCCACACTTTTACCCCACAAATTGCTAGTGTCTTTGAGCAGTGCCACTGAATGGGATGCATCCCTCAGAAAACATCTTACCAGCAACTGTATCAGAGTTTCATTTTTCACCTCGATATAAATCTACCAGCATGAAAAGAAATACAGGAAGAAAGCAAGTTCCCTCCTCCCCCACAATGTGTATTCATCACAGAGATGACACCAGGAGGGTAGCCTGGTGTACATTACAGATTATTTTGTGGCACATGGATGATTTTTCAAATAGAAAAGCAATCCATGTACCCATTTATTCACATCTGGATATGACATTTTTTTGGTCTGACTGAAAATCACCTAAGCATCTTTATGCACTTAGGAATGATTCCAGTGCATATGTAAAGGAGTGCTGGTTGCCTTTGGTGGTTTTTCAAAAAGCAATGGAATACCAAGCATTTTTTTCCAATGGAAGAGTGAAATCAATTTACCTCTGAATGTGCCCCCTTGGCAATGCTGTACTTTTGCCAGTATTAAGAATATGTGAGCATAACTGGAGTTTACTGGTGTGTTTCACAGACAGACATGAATATGTAAGGGTAAGAAGTGGCTGAAAGGAGTTGCTTACTCTTTGTTGTTTTGGAAGAGTCTGTTCCTCCAAATAGTTATGTGTGTATCTTATATCTGTCTTTAGCCTGCAGAAGAGGAGGCTCAGGGGTGACTTCGTTGCTCTCTGCAGCTTCCTGAAGGGAGGTTGTAGCCAGGTGGGGTTGGGCTCTTCTCCCAGCCACCCAGCAACAGAACAAGGGGACACAGTCTCAAGTTGTGCCAGGGCAGGTCTAGGCTGGATGTTCGGAGGAAGTTCTTGGCAGAGAGAGTGATTGGCATTGGAATGGGCTGCCTAGGGAGGTGGTGGAGTTCTGTCTCTGGAGGTGACCAGGAAAAGCCTGAATGGGGCACTTAGTGCCATGGTCTGGTTGATTGGCTAGGGCTGGGTGCTAGGTTGGACTGGATGAGCTTGGAGGTCTTTTCCAACCTGGTTGATTCTATGATTCTATGATAAAAAAGTGTCCTCCCTCTCTGCAGATTTTGTGTTCAAGCTTTCATTGGAAATTGCATACGCAACAATGCTGCCTCCACCTCCTGCAATGGCATGGCAGGACCTGTGGTGTAAACACAGCTCTCAAGTGAATCACAAAGTGCCAAATGTCAAATGAAATATTGCTTCCAGGGCAAGATTCCAGGTTGAATCACACCACATATCACAGCATAAATTTTAATTCCTGAGTCTGGCTATGAGTCAGTGTTGTACTCACAATTCTTTCTGTCAATCCTGCAGTGTGAGTGCAGCCCAGACAGCAACCGAGTCCTGGGCTGCACCAAGAGAAGTGTGGGCAACAGGGCAAGGGAAGGGATTCTGCCCCTTTGCTCTGCTCTCCTCAGACCTCAGCTGCAGTCCTGTGTGCAGTTCTGGAGCCCCCAGCACAGGAAGGACATGGAAGTGTTGGAGCCAGTCCAGAGGAGGCCACGAAGATACTGAGAGGGCTGCAGCAGCTCTGCTATGAGGACAGGCTGAGAGAGTTGGGGCTCTGCAGCCTGGAGAAGAGAAGGCTTCCAGGAGACCTTATAGAGCCTTCCAGTATCTGAAGGGGGCTACAGGGAAGCTGGGGAGGGACTATTGACAAGGTCTTGTAATGACAGGACAAGGGGCAATGGGTTTGAAGTGGCAGAGGGAAGATTGAAAGTGGATGTTAGGAGGAAGTTGTTTGCAGTGAGGGTGGTGAGACATTGGCACAGGTTGCCCAGGGAGGTTGTGGCTGCTTCCTCCCTGGAGGGGTTTAAGGTCAGGTTGGAGAAGGCCTTGAGTGACCTGTGCTAGTGGGAGGTGTCCCTGCCTATGGCAGGGGGTTGGAACTGGATGATCTTTGAGGTCCCTTCCAGTCTTACTATTCTATGATTCTATGAAATTACATCAGCATACATAGATCAGAATGGTTTTAATTGCATAAGGAAGCAATAATATCTTGGTACTTGATGAAGGACTGCTTGGAAATATGTGTTTATTATTATATCCCTCAGAGAGTCTCCAGAAAGATTAAGATCAATATCCAGGGCTGGTAGAAAAGCAGGTAGATCTTTGTGAGAGATTTGATGAACTGGGAGCAGAGGGCTGAAGGGTAGGGGAGCATGATACTGAAATAAGCTTCCTTTCCCCTCTGTGTTTTGCTGCAGATCTTACCTGTCCCACTGCTGTAATTCCTTTTGCAGCACAAGTGAACAACATGTGGCAGTGTAACTGCCCAGCCACTCAGAATGGTGAGAACAATCCCTTTTCAAACCACCTAGAAGGAAATATAAACATAAACTGTAAAGTATTTCTAAAGAGCTCAGATCCTCTAGGGACCTTTCCAGTAGTTTAGTAGCTTTCCTGAGGTAAAGGTTTCAGAGTTGTTCTCAGAGCAAAAGTTTTCACATCAGACAGGAGTCTGAAGAGGAAGTTTGGGTCTGAGCATGCTTCTAGGATGATGCATCATTGAATTAATTTAGTAACTTTTGTCTCCATTTTTCACCAACTGAAAATATCCATGTGTCATGAAGGATCTCAGTTGGGAGTAAACAGAACTGATTAGTGTAATTTGCCATGCTGTGTAATTAAACAAACATTGCAACTATCTGGAGTTAATGAAAGTAAGAGGAAATGGAGCCTAGCACATAGGGACATAGGCTTTCACTGCTGCCAAACTGAGGTGGTAAATAAGGACAAAGAGTAATAAAGAATTGAAAGGAAATTTTGGGGAGATGAGTCTGAGGATAACTGGAGAACTTGAGAGACTGAGAGCTTTGGGGCTCTCTAGTCTGGAGAACAGAAAACTGGGAGGGGATCTGATCAATG
>VWYK01066546.1:0-12264 GCA_013399775.1 Semnornis frantzii | reverse complement strand
GGATTGCCTTGAGCCAGATGCAGCTCGATCATAGATTACCTAGCAACTTTCAAGTATGGGAATTACATTATTCAAAGTTAACTCTCAAATTATTTAAACTTACATAAAAGAGTGGCTATTAAAAGATGTTTTTCAGTTTTAAATGCTAAAAAGTGTCCAATCACTGATAAGTATAAGTAATTTTAAAATGAAATTTTAATTCCAAGGATGATTGACTGGGTCAAACCCTACTGTTTATTAAACTGTTTATTAAACCATGTATCAAGGAGCTTGAACAACAGCCTACGTTCAGCAAACTAATGACTGGACTGCAACTAGTTCGTCCATGACTGATAGCAAATTCCTCTGAAGTTTAAAATTAATCATCTTGAATTCAAGCAGCACATTACACAAATCTGAAACAAAGTTGGAGTTACGGAGATATAAATGCCTATTAAAATCCAGAATGTTTTTTCCACTTCACAGCTATCTCAGTAATGATAGGTTTTAGTGAAAAAAACAAATTGACAGAACTGGATGAGCTTCTGGAAACAGACACTTTCTCCAGCACTAGTTGAGAAATGTTAACTGCATTTACCATCTGTGAAAGGATGATAATGCCTGTGTACAGTTCTCACAGGGATTTTGGCAAGGATTAATTACTATTTTTAATGTGCTTTAAAGATTAAGAGCACAGTTCATTATTAATTTACTTTAGGAAAAGTAAAATTCTTCACAACAAAACCAAGAAACAATAATTTTATATCATTAACATAGACTTAATAATATAAAATTGTATACTTCAGTTCCATGTAACAATTAAATTGTACCTTCTCATAAAAATCCCACTGTTTTCCCCATTCTGATAGTTTTAAGCCAACTTCCAGTACTTTACAGGTTTCAAAGTTCCAGGCATAATTTGACTCTGGAATTCAGACCTAGTCATGGATATTTCCCAAAACAGTGAATTCTCACTTAACTTCCTGCTTAGCAAAGGAAATCACCCTTCATGGCAGAAAATGCTCTTGGTTTCACAGTAACAGTAGTGCCTCAATTCCATTTGTAGCAGTACTTATTGAGAAGGCAGGATCAGAAAGAATGATACTTGTAAACTGACACATTTCACACAGCCACATGGTGTAAGACACTCTTCACAACACTGCCTACTAGGAACAAGAGCTTCCAATTGGCTTCCCTCGCCTGATGCTGTGTCTGATACATTTCTTGCTGGGTAAATACAGGCCAGGGGCTGTGTTCTCTGCAGGGTGTACACCAGGTGAGTGTGAAGCTATTTGGCATTTGAAATGTTGTGTCCTGGGACATGGAGTTGGATTAAAGCCTTTGCTGCTGTTAAATTACTAAAAGCCTCCAAGTGTTCCAACACTGCAATGAATGACAGTTAGAGGATTTCCTCTATCCGGTTCTTAAGCAGCATGCATCAGCATGAGATTTTGCACTAATGCAGTAGGATTCCATGGGCGTTTCTTAACTCTTAGCATAAGGCCAGGATCTTTCAACACATTTAGTGAAGCCTAGGCTCCAGAAATTCTTCTAATCCTGGTAATATTATGTTTTGCTCTATTACACTAATTTAGGATCATTACCTTATAAATGGCATGCAACGAAACATGTAGCATTAAATGTTTATCATTTTAATGCAAATGTGATTTAAAAAAAATACTTCTAGAGTTCTTTCCAGTCAAATCTGTGAAGTGTCTACCTTGTAACAGAGACCTTAGTGGATTAATAGGACAGTTTCAAAGAAAGGATTTGTCCATTCAGCATGAAGACAATGTATGTCAATTACCGAAGAATTACTCAAACAAAAACACTGCCATGCTGATGCCATGCCAGAAAGGACTGGCTGGAGCAAAGTGTCATGGGACTCAAAGTTCAGATTGCAATAGGAGAAGCTTCCTGTCCCAGTTGCTTCTACGAGTTTCCAGGAGTTTTGGGGTGTTGGTCTATTCTACTGTGTAGGCTGAGGTTCAGGGGGTGAGGGGATTGCTGGCTTCTGCTACTGCTTCTCCATTTCACTGCACTTTGTATATGGGATTATTTCCTGTAAATTCCTTACCTCAACACAGAGTTTTTGGTGTTGCTTTCCCCCCTGTCTGTGTGGGGAATAGGGAGGCTTATGAGAGTTGGTTGCATTAACCCAGGACAGAGGAATGTTTGCATAAATTTAGAAGTGGTGTCACACTAACAAGTAAGTTGTTGCTCTTACATTAGAAGCAAAGAAAGAGAAAGAAAGAGAAAGAGAAAGAAAAAGAATGAAAGGATATCATAAAAAGCAAAGAAATAATAGGTAAGAAATGTAGCTAAAAATATTGAGTATTTCTCAAAACTTCTTCATAAGTAAGAAGTGAAACACTCCTCTAAGAAAATGAAAATTAATTATATCTGGTTACAAAGTTTACGCATTTTCAGTGGTTTGGGGGGAAAGAAGAACCAACAAAAAAAGCCCACCACACTGTATCTACAAAATTTACAAAGAGAGGTGTAGAGAGTATGACGATGAATAAAAATCATTCTATCCTTAGCAATCTCCCATTGTTCTTACAAAATTTACTTCAGAAACTTTGAGAAAGAAAACCAATTTCTGTATTTAAGTAATTAAATACTAATAGACTTCTTTAAGGAAAAAAAAAAAAGGTAACATCTATTTAAAAAGATTGTGAGAAAAAAGCCAAAATACTGGCTCTCCTTGGGCTACTGAGCAGCAGAGAGGCAAGAGAGGATTTTTGTTGAGAAAGAAAAAAAAATCTGAAAATTCTGTAGAATAATCAGTACCTGGGACTATAAATGACAACTGCTAAAGAAACAAAGAAAGTTAAATGCCTGTTTCCAGGTCGTAACTCCTGTCAAGTAGGCAGCACAGTGTCCATTTATCACTTGCAAGATTGAGATTCAAGAGAAGAATCCAAAAGCAGATCAAAGTTTCATCACAAAGGAGCAGACAGCAAATGAACATTTTGGAAAGCAGAGATCAAAGGGGGCAATGAAGACTCAAATAAAAACAAGCTAGCAGGGTTGGAAAGCAATTGCTGTAAGAAGCATCATTCAAGAGGTCAATATTATGTCTAAATGGAGAAAACAGAAAGGTGAGTAGATTCTGAAACTCAATGTAAAACCCACCAGAAACAACACCATGAAAACAAACACACAAACCAAAACAAGGAAGACTAGCCAAAAAGGAACTAGAAAAACACATGAAAATTAGAAATAAAACTTCCCTCAAACATATCCAAAGCAGGATCCTTCCTAGAGACTTTGTAGAATGAAAGGATCAGCACAAAAGGAGCGTGTGAAGACAAAAATGCAATAGCTGACACTCTTAATAACTTATTTGGGTTTGTACTCAGTGCAGTTTCCCATGCTGAAGTAGTCTGGGAGATCATGGAGAGTGACTAGCTAGAGGAACCGACTCAAACTGAAGTGCATGTAGAACAGATTGTGTAACTAATTGAAAAAGGAACAACAGCTCATGAGAAACAAGCATCATTTATCCAGGAATTACTAAATGAACTCCAGGGTGAACTAGTGAACCACAGACTGCAATTTGCTCTTCAACTCCCTCAAAATATGAAGCCTGGAGGGTGGTGAATGCAATGATAATGTCTAGAAAGACTCCTGTATTTAGTGCTCTAATGATGATAAATAATAGAAGTGTCAGACACCCATACTATACACAACAGATCAGTCAACAGTTGTGCTTGGAAGGGACCTCTTTGGACCACCTCATCACAATCAGACTTCAGAATCAGTGACTTCTGAACATTTCCAAGGATAAAGGTCCCACAAACTCTCTAGGCACTCAGTGTCTGACTATTCTTAAACAAAAATAATTAAAATTTGCTCTTTACTTTGAGTTTTAATTTCCCTTCTTGCAACCTGTGTGAAGACTCTGAGAAGAGTCTGCCCTCCCAACTCTCCCATTTGCTAGGTGCAGACAGCAATGTTGATGGTGCTGGTAAGTATCATTGTGAGGCTACTGTAACATCTTCAGATGGTCTCCACTGAGCCTCCTCTTCTGCTTAAGGCTAAATAAACCTGGTTCTTTTGGCCTCTTCTTGTATCTCACATGCTGAAACCCCTTGAACTTCAAGTCCTCAATTGGTCTTGTTTCAGTCTATCAATATTTTGGCTTTGTACTGGAGAAGTCCAAACTGGATACGACATCCTAGAAGCTGTCTCAAGTGCCAGAGAGCAGGAATCACCTCACTCAACCTGCAGGCTGTGTTCTTACTAATACAACCAAGTATGCAGTTGGACTTCATCGCTGTTAAGGACAACCTACTGATTCATATTCAGCCAGGAGTTACGTGCAGTATTGCTGAAGTGTACTTCCTCCCAGCACCCTGTTGTCAATGAAGACATTCAAAACATTATCATCTCCTCTATTCACACCTGACGAACACTAGTCGCCTTCTTTGTTTTGTACTACTGATCACAACCCTTCGAGACTAGAGTCCTGTTTTGTGCTCACATCTGCCCAGTTGAGCTACAAGGATACCGTGCAAGGTCTTGCTAGAAACAAGGCAAAACTGTTCATTGATTTCCTCATATCCACACTATGAGCCATATGATTACAATACAGTCAGGTACAGTGTGCCCTATCTAAAATAATTGTACTGCTTCTCTCACTTTCTTATTCTTCATGCATCTGGACAAAGTTTCTGAAAGAACTGGCACCATAATCTTTTTAGTGACAGAATGAAGGTAGAGTAGACTGTTCTTTGGATCCTGTCCCTTGTCCTTCATGAAGACAGATGTGACATTTACATATTTTCCATTCATCAGAAACTTTCCTCAAATGCCACAACCCTTTGAACATGTCAGAGTGGCTTCACGGTAAACCAGAATCATTTTACCTAGTCCCATGGACTTCTACATGTTTAAATCAGTTTATATGGTCACCCACTTCATCTTCTACTACTGCACGTAACACTTAACTCCTAGACTCTATTATGAAGTCAGAGATGCTCGAGGACAAACCACACCAGTAAAATCTAAGGCCAAAGCAGCACTGTTTCTCACTCTTTCCTATATCCTGCCTCACAGAGCACTGGCATCACAGTTTCCCTGGTTTTCCTTTTTTTGCTAACATACTGCAGAAGCACACTGTAACTTCAAAGGGGTAACAGCAAACTGATCAATACTGTTCACTTGGATTCCCAAAGAGATTTTCCTTGAAGAACAACTCTCTTCTGTTGTGTAAATTTCATGGACAGACTCAGCTCAGAAAAGATCTGTTGCTTAGAAAGCAAACACATCTGTAGGTAATTCCATAAAGCTCTAATTTCAGTATGTTTTTAAGGTACATAGCAGTACTTTTTATTACCTACCTATGATTTTACTGAAATTGCTGCTTCCTAACAATATTAAAAGAAAAAAATAAAGCAGTTTCACTTACCATTTTTATATGNATGTTTTTAAGGTACATAGCAGTACTTTTTATTACCTACCTATGATTTTACTGAAATTGCTGCTTCCTAACAATATTAAAAGAAAAAAATAAAGCAGTTTCACTTACCATTTTTATATGAAAAAAAAAATTACATCCAGAAAATAATAAAAGCTTCACACTTGCCAATTTACGTTTCCATTTTTTCCCCCCACACATGTACTCCACTTAGGATCCAAGACTGCTCTGTTTTTTAAGCAGGAATTTCATAGCTGGTATGTAAACTAGAGTTTACATTTAGCCATACCATGTGCAAGAGACAGAGATGTAAAAGAAGAATCAGACAAACAGCTCTGGCAGTGTTCTTTGCACTATGTGAAAGATTCCTGTTGCCTACAGACAAATTGTGCATGTCTAACACAGAAGAAATACTTGTCTCAGTTCACTGAACTAAAGCGATTGTTTAACAACTGCTTCGTCTACACAAATACACAGTTCACATAACACTGAAGGTCAAAAGAGATGAGGTCAAAATGAATTTCAGAGGTCAAAGGTGCCAGATACTTGTTTTTAGTTTTTATATATTAATACCAAATACTAATACCAACCTCAGAAGAACTGACAATCGGTGCAATATTTGGAATACTCCTTATCTGTTTTTTCTGTTCCTAACACAATTCCGAGAAACTGTTTTAAAACAAGTGCTATGCTAAGTTATATAAAAAATAATCAAAACACTACATATTAAGCACAGAAGTATAACTCATGCATTTATGTATACAGTGAAAAGTATTTATAAAACAAGCTACAGACAAAAAAAAGTGCTTTAAGTAGGATATGTTACTGGGAACAGCATAATGGAGTTCTGCTGTGCCATCCCAGGTATTTTCTATGGTGATAACTATTTATTACCAAGTAGAATTCAATGCATATTAATAATCTATGTGTTTCTTCTGCACACAATTTCTCCTTAGAAATGTCTCTTAAATTGCCATTTTACGTTCGCAACTGAATCCTTTCTCATAAATGTGTATAAATCCCTTGATTAATAAAATGTTGTCATTAGCAACACTAGGGGCAATCAATATGCAATTAGTGCAGAGTCCATAAAGCAGCAACGCATCCGAGCCTTACACAGGCTTTCAGTTATCCTCACACTACAATCTGTGGAATTCCTTTAGTTTCTGTAATAACTTTTTGGAAATGTTCTCCTGTCAACAATCACCTTTCACTCTTTACAAGCAGAAATATCTAACTTTAATGCATCAGTTTCTCAATATGAATCTTGAGATTTGCATTTCTAAGGACAATTGTAAACTTAGAGGCAATCTAGAGGAGTTTGTAGGCACAGAGGGGAGCCACAGGAATACAAAAGTTACATAAACTCAATCAGGAGTGTAAATACAAGTCATTTGCACCATTACCTCATCATAATCAGTTTAATTCACTTAAACAGATCTTCTTCTATCCTGGCCTTGTAGGCTTTGCCTGCCTTCAGAAAGTAAGCTCTAAGCAAGTACAGTCACAGCATCACAGAATTAACCAGATTGGAAAAGACCTTCGAGATTATTCCAGGGACAGTGACTCCACCACCTCCTGGGGTAGCCCATTCCAATGCTAATCTTTCCATGAAGAACTTCTTCTTAATGTCCAGCCTGAACCTGCCCCAGCACAGCTTAAGACTGTGTCCCCTTACTCTGTCACTGAGTGCTTTGCAGAAGAGACCAAACCCCACCTGGATACGACCTCCTTTCAGGTAACTGTAGAGAGGAATAAAGTCTCCTCTGAGCCTCCTCTTCTCCATGCTGAACACCCCCAGCTCCCTCAGCTGCTCCTCACAGGGCTGTGCTCCAGCCCCCTCACCAGCCTCGGTGCCCTTCTCTGGACACATTAAAGCAGCTCAACATCTTTCTTAAACTGAGGGGCCCAGAACTGGACACAGTACTCAAGGTGTGGCCTAACCAGTGCTGAGTACAGGGGCAGAAAAACCTCCCTGGTCCTGCTGGCCACACTATTCCTGATACAGGCCAGGATGCCATTTGCCTTCTTGGCCACCTGGGCACACTGCTGGCTCAGATTCAGTCAGCTCTGAACCAGTATCCCCAGGTCCTTCTCTGCCTGTCTGTTCTGTACAAGACTGAAGTATAATCAGAATCCCGATTTTGATCCCAGGTGCAACAACACTTTTTTTTCAATTTGTTGCCTTAGGAGGCTATTATCAACCACAAACAAATCAGATACTGCCAGCCATCACACCTCTAAAACAACCTCCTTCAGAGAGAAGGAGAAAACAAGATTGCTGTACCTTTTAGAGGCCAAGGAAATCTTGGATTTTTATCTTCACAGTCAAACACTTCAGAAAAGGAGAGTCAAGGACAGAGCATTAACTGACATTTACTTTTATTACATTTATGTTTACTTCCATTTAACGCTTTTGGTTGCTGTAGGTTGACCCTGACTAGCAACCAAGCCCCATCCAGAAGCTCACTAACTCCCCAAGGGGCAGAGGAAAACACAGGAAGAACAAGCATAAGAAACCTTATGGGTTGAAATAGAGACAGGGAAATCACTGATTATTGTTGTGGGCAAACCAGACTCATCTTAGGGGATTTAAAGTAATTCATCAACAATTAACAAAACCTACATTTAAATACTGATTCAAATAGGGAGAAACAACAGATGACATTTACTTAGAGGAAAAAACCAACACACAAAAAAACCCAAAACCAACCAAAACCAAACCAAACCCCCAAATCAAACAAACAAACAAAAACAAAAAAACCCCAACATTTAATTGTTTCAGACACCTCTCCTCTGTTGCAATGAGTTACACTCAATCCGTTTAGCAAAGTAAGGAGGATCCCATGATGGCAGAATAAGTGCTTAGTGATTTCTCTCTGCCACTCCATTCTTGCTCTTCCTTTTGGTGTTCCACCCTCCTTGAGCTGAGGTCCTTCAAGAGATGTACCTGCTCTCCAATGGAGCAGCTCCTTTGCCTCTAACTTTGTTGTTCCCTCCTTTCTTCTGTTGCTTCCCTCTTGGTGTTTTCTGCCCCTTCTTAATCGTTTTCACATAGGTGCCACCAGTTTGGCTGATGTGTGTGTCCTGTGATGGGTTTGTCATGGAACACACTGTGTCCAGCACTTGGCAGCCCCATGTTTTTTTTCACCAAAGCCACTCCTGTGGTCTTCCCTCCCTACCTGGGCTACCAAACTGTTGAAAAATGCACTCAAGTACCTTTAGTCAGGTCTACTTCAACTCACAAAGAATGATTCTGTGATTGGCTCAAATTAATGGAGATCATAGTTAGATTTCAGTTGAGGTAAATTAAAATAAAAGCAGAAAACACAAGCTACTCCTTTTAGTTTAGCTTTGTGGGTTTTTTTTTTTTCTTTTTGTTGTTTGTTTTGGATTTAGTTTTTGTTTTGTTTTTTAAACTTTGGATTGGTATCCACAAGTTCTGAAACTGACAAATAACTAAAAGTATTTGTGTGAGAATTAATCTAGCAGCAAATATGATTTCAGTTTTACCACACAGAAACTCTATTATGAAGAATGTATTAGTCCTGAAAAATAATCCTGCTACATTTATGTAGTCAAAATTGTCATATTAAGTTTTCTGAAGCACTTAAGTAATTCTCAAAGGTTTAATGTGTTTTGTTGCTTTAACAAAAGACAATTTGCATGCAAACCAGGAGCTGTTTCATTCTTTCTATGCTTTACAAATATGTTCCTTCTAATTAGGACACCTTTCTGTACAGTGACAACTTTAAACACATCATTGTTTTAGGACACAGAGATGTGTCTCATCTATGTTCACTGCACACAGACACTGGTTGCTGGTAGGTGGTTGTTTTGCCTGTTTTCTTTCTCTTTTCCTTGAGCATTTAGTATAATACTCAATTCCACATTTTCCAAACCCAATTCATTGCTGTTTTCAAAATTTTGAATCCTAAATCCTCTGGCTGTTTTTTAGCCTCAGAGTCCAGGAACATATTCTGGACATGTGGAATGACTACATGTCACAGTAAATTACAGACTCTAATAGCTTTAATTGTCTTATATTGAGCATGACCAATGCTGTACAACCATGTAGGAAAGCAGATCACTGACTGCTGGTTTTGCAGTTGTAGCTCTGAAGACGGGGTCATGGTTTCTACAGTCGTGCAGTAGTCAGGGACTCTGCTACAGCAAAACAACACCATAACAATGAAGAGTCTCGATTCCTCTCATTTAAATTGTATATGTATTTTAACAGTGATTAATGTAGAAACTTAGATTTTCTTTCTAGGCATCATTAGACAGTGATTCCCAGAGAAACCATGCAGCAAATTCTCAGAAACAGAAGTGATTTTTCAAGCTCAGAGCAGCATGGAGGCCTTGAAAGAAACCCCACCGCATAACCAACCAACAACAGAAAACAAACAAACAAAAAACACCAAAAAAGACCCCAAGACACCAAACAAACAAAACACATAAACTGCTTTGGATCACCTTAATATACACGAATTAAGCACAACTGATACATTTGATGATATTCTATTTTCTTCATCAATATATTTTTCTTTAACTCATTTCTATAGCTAAGTAACTTCATTACAAGAGACACCGCTGGTTCTAAGGCTGAAGTTTTAATCATGTCAAGTTATTAGAGTAGAAACATTTACTATCTCTAACTTTTTATAAAATCCTTGAAAGTTTCCTGTTTAAGGAAAGCTATCTAGTCATAGTGCACATTTCCAGTACAGTTTTCATGAAGGAGATGAAACAGAAAACATTTTAGTGAGCAGTTATCCTTGTCTATTACCAATGCACACAGCCTTTATTCCTTTGCTGCTTGGTGACTAAGTAGTTTCAGTAGTAGCAAGCAGACCATTTGCTCCAAAGTCCATTTATTTCAAACACTACAGCTAATTCAATGTCTCTCCTTGTCACTTTATCATTTTAAAATGTGGGTTGCCAGGAAGAAAAAACAAACAAACAAACAAACAACACCACAATCCCAAATAAACAAACAACAACAACAAACTGCTAGATTTTCTTTTACTTTTTGAGCCTGTCCTTTTATCATCCTCTCCAAGTTCACATTCAGAGAATTGCTTTGGTTATGGTTCAAGTATTTTCTCCCCATTTGAGAATGACTTTTTATGTACCTACTTCAGCTGCTTTATAGAGTAATTCTTACAGTCACATCTCAAAAAATTCATCCACAGAGGGTTTAATACACATCGGCAATATAAACGACAGAGCATTAGATGGGCTGCCCAGAAGTTGTGGAATCTCCTTCTCAGGAATCTTTCAAAATCCACCTGGATGTGTTCTTGTGCAGCCTGCCCTAGGTGATCCTGCTTTGGCAGAGGGGTCCCTTCCGAACCCTAACATTCTGTGATTCATAGCAACCTTTCAATCTCTGTGTACTGCTTCACTAAATAATGTAATAGTAAATTTCATGATAAGCAGTGCAATTAAAAACTGGAAGATAATCTATAGCTTGCTTCCTGAAAGATGCTATGAAAAAAAAAAAAACAAAAACAAAAACAAAAACCCACCACCAAAAAAACCCAAACAGACCAACCCCAAACCAAACCCAAACAAAACAAAACAAATCTCTCACCGTAAAGTGCAACAAGCTATAAGGAAATCAGAAAAAAACCCTTAAGTTTCAGAAAAACCTATTTGGAAGTAATTCCATGACCACTATAATAACAATTATTACTCCCTTGGTTGGATTCCAGCTGAATAGTATGACAGAAAGCATCAGGTATTCCTAAAATAGTTACTTCCTCTATCTACCAAAAAAAAAATCAAATACATATTTTTCCTTTCAAGATTCTCTGAGATCATAAACTTGGGGCCAGTTCTTTCCACTTAAGTTTCCAGAAAATAAATAACATGAAAGCCACTTCTCTTTAAGCAATCAGTTTAAAAACTAATAAATGGAAATGAAAATAAAAGTTAGAGGGAAATGGGGAAAATATCATCTCCTAACACACCATTATTTTAGGTTTTAATGCATGCATTTGTTTTGCAAATGCCTCATTAGTGACTGCCATTTATTACTCAAATGACTCAAAACTTTACATGCATCCTATCTGAACTAGGACTACTATGACTGAATCAAGGTTTTAAAAACTATACCATTTAAATGAAGCCACTAAAAATTATCCACAACGATAGCTTAGAATTTTACTTTCTTTTTAGAACCAAGGTTTGTCTTACTTGGAAAGCAAATAATCTCCAGAAATACCACAAAATGAAGAAATCCACTGTTTTCTATGAAGATGGTGACATTATGGTTTCTTCCTCTATTATAAAGAGTGAACGTCAGAACTGGAAAAATACGGTAAATCAGCGAGAAAAAAAAAATTTCTCCCGTGTAAATAAGTCAGAAAAAAATATGTTTCTCCTGTAGCCCTGCTTTCCATATATCTTCATTTTAATATATTAAGAATACAAGAACGTCTTGAAGATAAGTGATTCTTTTCTCTTTCTAGATTCAATCATTACTCATGTGTTCCCTTTTGTATTTGTTGAAAATAATGCTCATCATATGAAAAAGGAAATTCCTCTTTCAAGGTGTATTTTCTCATCAGATCTCTGTATCACAAAGTCAGAATAGGTGGCTGTATGGGTGGCCAGAAAGTCTTCTTTGCAGGATTAACCCCGTTACACTGAGGTGCTAAAAAATTAATGAAGTAAATTTAGATCCAGTACAGGTTGGGAGGTGATGTGCTGGAGAGCAGACCTGTGGAGATGGACCTGGGAGTGCTGGTGGATAACAAGCTGTCCATGGGATAGCAATGTGCCCTTGTGGCCCAGAGGGCCAATGGGATCCTGGAGTGTATTAAGAGTGACTCCAGCAGATCAAGGGAGGCTCT
>VWYK01066538.1:3290-13527 GCA_013399775.1 Semnornis frantzii | reverse complement strand
TTTTTTTTTTTTTTTTTTTTTTTTGGAGCTATTCAACTACCTGGTTGAGTTTCTCCCTGAAATGAGCTTCTCCCAGCAGCACTGCATGAACATTGCTGGTTTGCACCTCTTCCACAAGTCATTTCACATTTTTAGAAGACAAAGTGCTGATTTCAGCTGAAAGCCACAAAAGGCACCACCACTAGTGGAGATCCTTAATATTGGCACTTCCCAGTGCTGTGGGCTTCAGCTCCAAGTTTCAACAGCTCAGTGTTCCATTCTTTGCTGGTTTAATTTCTTCCGGATCTTATATAGGAATTGAGTGCACGTTCTCATCTCAAAAAAAAAAAATCATTATACTGAAAGTGTGGAAGAGTGAGCTGAATTCAACACTCAAAATTCTTACAACAATCACAAAACTGAAGTATTTCACAGGATCAAAAATAATTTGAAAGGCAAAAGCTTATTTTCATTTAAACATTTTTCTGCAGTATTGGAAGCTGAAGAGTTTCAAAACAAAGGGGCATAAACTGCCATATTTCATTATCTCCAATAATAAAACAGCAAAAGCAAACAGAAACCCACCTGTGCCTTTGAACTGCACCTTTTATGTCATTGCAACACATTGCTTCAATTTTGTGCTGAACGCACCAGTAACTGATTTCTCATTGCTTTCTGACCATCTCCAAACACACACTTTCACCTAGAGGGGCTGGCACCAATGTGACCAAACACACAAATATTCAGATTTCTGACTCTGATATCAAAAGCCACACTCTAAAATTTCTGCATATTTTATTCAGATTATATGGTTGTATATTTGGAAGGTCGATTTGAGAGTGCTGCTAAAAGGAAGGATTCTCTGCTGCCTTGCACACTCATCCCTGCTGAATTTAACTCAAAGATACATCTCCTGCAAACAGTTCCTGAAGACTCCCTGGGCAACAGCCCAAAAGCACTGCTCATATCTAAAGAACTACATTAATAGCACTTTTTTTCCTATCAAATATTGGAAAGCACAAGCATAGACAGCAAAGCCATAAAGTCATTTACACCTTTTCGGTGTTGGTAGTTTCATTTTTATTAGCAAAACAGGAAAAGAATGCTGTTAAAGGAGGAACTTGGTTCTAATCTGGATTAAGAAATTGCTGCAAAGAATCCAAAATGTACTTTTCTTGCACTAATTTAAAGGTAGGATCAAATCCCAGCCTTGTGACTGTGCTCTGTCATGATGTATGTTCTTTATAATGAAATATAGCAAAAGAAAACGAGTGGCACAAGGATTTTAATGCACCCCAGATGCACATTGACAATGATTAAACAGATCAGTACTGGTAAAACCCAAGGGTCCAACTTTACAAACCTTTACTCAAGCAAGTAGCTTCCCTGAAATCAATGGGGGCATTTGCATCTGTAAGGACTATTTATCTCAGCTGGGAACTGTAGGTTTAGCCCACACATTTCTAGTTAAACACTTGCTGCAGCAGAACACACAAAGTCAAATGAAGAACGAAGCATACTGGCACCTCAGAGTTAATTTCCATTTGCACCAGCACGGTTTTTCTCCGGCCCTCTGATGCATTTGATAGACTGGGCATGTTTCTAAATTGGAAATGTTGGCAAAAATACAAACTTCCTGACGTGAACGAGCTGCTACTCATGGATAATAAGCAAAATCAATTCTTATTTGCATATTCAATCAGATTTTGGTTTACATATTAAAGCCGAAGATGGTAGAATTTTCACACGGTATATGGATCCCACTCACTTATTCATGCATGTGTGCATCCTCTAATCCTTACACATGCTAAAATGAGACAGAAATACTCTTTGCTGGGCTTTCACGGCACAAAAACACTGTCCCTGCTGCTGTTCTCAGCCTTCTCTTTTCATATAGCATATGACAGCACTCTCCCGAGGCTCTGGAATAGCCCCTGTTCTTTATTAGTTGCCTTTTCACTATGCAAAGTGATAATTTGAATTTTTAAATCATAATTTAAAAGGCATGCTGTCAACTCTACATGTAAAGAACAAGACACACTGGAGCAGACTTTCAAAGGAGCTTCAGTGTGGACTTGACAATTCTGTTTATAACTGTCGCTGCAAAACAGAATCCAGTTCCCACCGTTAATAGTGAGGCACTCTGGACTGCGGTTGAAAACATGGACACAGACTACATGTGTCTACGTTTCAGATGCATACTGGGAATTCAAAAATACTCAAATACTGCAATTTAAACTATTTATATAGTCCAATACTAACAAAATACACAACATTAATATTGTCTCATATACCACAAGTAGAAGGATAACCGATAAGCCTGTAAGCTACTCTCTGAAGTACTGAATGCCCGCAGCATCTGTGTGACTTGAAGGCAATCAGCCCTGCGAGCCAGTCAACAACAGGTTCAACAGTCTTGGAAGCAGACTGGCAGTCTGGGTATCTCATCTGCATATAGAAGAGTCATATTCGAATGTATAATTTTGTGCACTACATTAAACATTGCACTGGAACCCTGTGCTAGCTGAAAACAAGGAAAGTTTTGATGTAATTAAAGAATAAAATCATACAAACGATCAAAACTGAACCGCTCTGCTGCAGCAGCCTGCACTAGATTGAGCACAACTGAGAAAAGCAGCATTGCCTAGGGTATGTGAAATAATCAGGTATGAAATAGTAATTCACTCTCCCAGATGAATGGCATGCAAAAGTCAGCCAGCAGGAAGATGAAAGTTCACATTCGTGCCAGCTCTGATCAACTGAAATGTAGTTAGCAGCAGTTAAGGAGGTGCTTATTTATCAATGAGATGCGATCTGGACTCTATCCTGTGCAATCTGCCCTGGATGCCCCTGCCTTAGCAAGGCAGTTGGATCTTCAGGTTTTCCTTACAACCCCCATCACTAATTCTTTGATTCTATGATTGCGAAAAGAGAGCAAGCAGGTGGGCAAGTAAGCACCAACTCTTACACAGTGCTATTTGGAAGGAAGCACAACTCTGTGCTCCCCCAGTGAGTATTTTACCCTCTGTAAACAAAGGCATCTTCATGCCCTTGTCGATTGTCTCCTCCGCAAGAGGCAGAGTTGCTGATGGCCCTGTCTCTGTCCCCTCACATCACCCTGGGCTGCTGGGCTGTTCTGCTTCTGCAGAATGCCTCCCAATGTCCCCGCGGCGTGCTGCAGCACAGCTCTGCTCTCAGCCACAGGAGTCAAACCCTCCTCTGCTTTCCCAGCTTGAAAGAATTTAAACTATCCATACAAACAACCAGAAAACAAGAGTTTGACCCAGTTAAGCATTTAAGGGCTCTGTGCATTCATTTGCTAATGCTAAATGTAATGGAAATCACAGATTTCCTAAGAACAAGCAGAGAAGAGAGGCAGAGCATTTGTGCTTAGGTTCCTACCTGCTTGGTTAGTTGTCACAGTGACTGACACAGCTTGGTCTTGGCTGGGATTGTGTTTGGACACTCCATTCACTGCCCAGACTTCAAAGGTGTAGTTCGTGTGTGCCAGGAGGTCAGTGATGGAGACTTTGGTGGTCTTCAAGTCGTTCTGCTGGGGGCTGAAGTGCACACCGCTGCCACAGGACCGGCAGCGGCTAAGGTCACCGGCACCACATCTCTTGCATACCACGTTGTAGGAGATGTCCTCCCGACCACCTTTGTTCTGGGGGGCAGTCCACTCCAAGTTCACTGATGTCTCATTGACATTGGAAATCAGGTTCTGGGGGGCAGATGGAGGGCCTAGAGGGAAAAATTCCACACGGTTTTAGTAACTGGGGAAAAAAACCCAAACAAAACAAAAACACACACTTAGGTAGTGCAGCTCCCACTTTAGTCAAGGACAGTGGGGACTACACAGAATTTTACTTTACTGTCTTAAATGAAAGTGAAATATTAACAGGTAAATCAAACTGTGATCTATTTACCTGATAAATTATCAGCATTTTCCAACTATAAATGAATCCTCAAAGCCCTGCACTGCAAGTAAACAAGAGTGTCGTTGCTTTCTAAATTATTATGAAAAAAAAAAAAAATAAAATCTGTGTTTTACATTTATTTCCCATTGTCTCCCAAGCAAAGCATCAAATGCACAACCTCATGCTTTACTTGAGCCTTTTAAGGTCCCCTGTTACCTACAGGCAGGTTTGTCCTGAAATAGTTGATTTCCTGATATTTCTCTCTTCATAATAGCAGCAAAATGTTTTCTGGACATGTCAATGTCAGTTCACATTCAGTTAACATCAAGCAGGGAGCCAGACATGACACTTTGGGATGCAGGAAGAAGATCTGAGTAGAAAGTTGGACTAAGAACTAAGGCTTTGAAGGAGGGAGAATAAAGGCCACAACAGGGGAGCACTGCAGAATGTGAAAGAAGTCAGGAGGAAAATAGAGCAAGCAGCTGACAGAAGAATCAATGAAAGAAAACTGGTCAGGAACAAGAGACCCTACAGAAAACTTGGAAATAAGACTGAATTAGAGACACAAAGTCAGCTTTTGCACCACAGGGACAGGAGACTTTAAGACTCATAAACATGCTCCCAAACAGTTCCCAGCTGGTTCCAGCATGGGGACTACGGGACTGGGGACAAAGGTAGGCAGCAGAGGACTTCTCTGCACAGAGCTGCAGTGACTGTGATGGTTGTTCTGCCTCCAGCAGTGCCCTACCTTGCTCTGCAAACAAACACAGAGAGAAATCTTATATATCTGCTTAAACCCCCATAGGTCCCAAACCAATAATACATTTTCAATGTGCAAGAGCTAATCCTGTGACTCTTCATCTAATTTCAATACAGTTGAGGTGAGTCAATTTTTACTATCCTTAAATTCAACAAAGATGATTCAAAACAACCCCATGAAGTAGATAGGTGCCTTACAAATCACAAACTTTCACCGAGCATTGAAAGACAGCTTATTCTGGGGCAAAACACAAGGATTCATTTACAATACTTTAGGATGGAACATATTGTAAATACTACATTGAATAGAAATGAAACAGAGTGAAAATGAAGCTTGAAAGATACAACAATCCAAACAGGAATACAGAAAAAATTAGCAGCCCTTAGTAATTAGCCATAGTCAGAGCTTTAAATACAAATAATACTAGTAGAAAAATACTGGAAATAATTCTGTAGGAAATCACAAATTCAATTTTTATTCAAGACACAGGAGAGTTTGGGAAAGCTTCTTAAATTTGATCAAAGCGAATTTGATGGTTGAAATTTGAAAGAAGTTCAAACAGATCTCCTAGCACAAGAGGAAGGGGGAAGAAAACTCCTGGCATTTCATTCCAGATATTCCATTCCTGCTACTTATTGAATGTTATGAAGCTAGGGGGGGAAAAAGGGGAGAAAAAAAAGTCAGTGAGGACCAATTGTTTTGTTAAGTGTATAATCAATTTAATCTCTCCTATGTCAAAGGGATCAAACCAGCCATCAAGCTGAGATGGGAACTGAACACCTTATGGTGAAATTCTGTTGAAATTATCAAGTGAGTCAAATGCAGCAGTGAAAAGGTTAAGCCATTAAAAGATTACTATGCTGAAGATCCATTCTGGCTGCCTCAATTCGTCAGATGCATCTATCGGGAAGCCTGAGACTTGTACACACTGAAGATGACAAGGTTTGGAGGGCTGCATCATGTCCCTAGGTCTGTGCTTGAAGCCACTGGGATCTAACACATTCTACAGGAGCAGAACTTTTACTTCTGGAAAGGCAGATAGGTTGAGGAGAGAGTCTTAAATTACACAGAGGTCAAATGTTTTTACTTATCTTCAGTACCACAATGAAATTACTCCCCTGCAAGAATAGCTTGAGCCAGGATTGTTCCTCTGTGCTCACTTCAGATATAAGCAATTAATATATTCATTTGGAAAAGAGGGAAATCCTCCCTTCCTGCCAAATCTTTGAGTTAATCGGGGCTGACAGGTAGAATTACTACAAGGAGGAGAGAGCCCAGGCAGCCTCTGTGTCGTGGGCCCTCCTGCCTGCTCCACCGCAGCCCTGCCATTCTTGACTTATTTATAGACTGGCAACACTCAGGACTCCTATAGACAAAGCCCTTTGACTCAAAGATCAGTTACCAAACACAGTAAGAGGCATTGCCTGCTCAAAAAACACGTAAAGACCAATAGAGAAAGAAAAGGCAAAGAAATTGCCTTTAATTGCTATCCATCACATGGAAACTGAGGTTGAGAGAGATGTGGTGAGACAAAGGCCTAAGTCAAGCCCTACACATCTGGACATCGGTCACAGCTATTCCAAGTCTCAGCCTGGTACCTCTGCCCCACAACCAGGTCTCCCTCCCCCAAGAGGTGGGTTTGCCTGCTCCCCTGAGCAGGACAAAGCAGTCACTGTCTAGCCTACAAACTCACAGATCTCCTTTGAAAAACTACACTGAGAGTGCAATGGGGTGGAAGACACTCCAGAAATCATCAACACAAGCAGCAGGACAGGAACTGCTGAACAGGAAACCTCATCTACCTCAAAACTCCCCTGTCTCAGCAGGGCTCTCTCTTCAGGACAGGTCAGTGCTCAAAGCTGACATTTGTCCCTCTGCACTACCAAGGAGGCAGAAAAACAAGCAACAGCCTCTGGAGGAAACCAGCAGCCTCAAGAGACTGCAAACCCAAGTCAAAAGAGGTCTGCTCTCGCCAGAGCAGCTGTTGTGAGTCGGTGAGAGCTGAGGATGTCTGTCCTCCCAGAGTACCTGGCAGCAGCAAGCCCTGAACAGACACTGTTCCTTTACAGCAAGAAAAGGAAAAGGCATTTTCTTGCACTTGCTGCAATCACACCAGTGAGAGCGTCGCCTGAGAGCACAGCCGGGAGAGCTAAGGCAGTGTCAGCACAAACACCTCCTGTCCCCGAGCAACGCCCACCTCTGCCAGGGCTGCCCGCTTGTCACAGGCTATTTGTGACTCAAAGCACTCCTCGGGAGGAGAGTTCGCACTGCCACAGTCATGGTCTGAAAGAGGTGCCTTTTAGCTCAGATACAGCAGGCAGCGTGGGGTTAAACTCAGACTTGCTCTGATGGCCATTAAGATATTTTCCAAGGCTCTAGGTCCAGTTTCACATGGGAAAATGTGCCAGAATGAATCAAGCTCCTGAGAAGCAAGAAGTCAGTAATTAGTATGTGGGACAGAGCATCACAGTGTCTAAACAGAGACGCAACCAAGCGGAAAACCAGGGAAGCAGATGCTTGCAGGTCACAGAGACGAGTGCAGCACCTCCAGGCTGAAAAGGAAGATGTGGGGGAGTCTCCCAACACCGGGCTGATATTACAGAGAAGAGAAAAGCAATTTCTTTTCTTGCTGGAGCATAGTCATCAATGGAGCTGTTGGCACGGGGAGTGGGGAAGAGTTTCATATTGATGGGCCTCGTTTCAAATGTTGAAACAGGGCGTATCTGCTCTTTCAACGGTGATCAGGAGTTGCTTTTTTTCTGACAGCAGAGCCACTGCCAATAGATGAGATGCAAACCCTTTCAGGGCCATGGCAGGCTGGAAATGCCAGCACTGTTTCAAGAAGAACCCAGATAGCAGGATCCTGCAGGAACAGCATCCTGCAGCCAGACCTCCTCCCTTCTGTCCTCCTACAGAAAAACTCAGCTATGGGGCAAGTGAGGGGGAAGACAGAACTGTACTACTAAAACTGGTGCCAACATTTGTGATTTTGTCCTGAACCTCGCAATTTATAGTATTTTCCTAAAAGTCTGCTGATGGAAGGATGCTGTTCCCTGAACCATTTGGCACCTGAGAAGCATAGATGCCCGGAAGAGCTTAAAAATGTGACAGTTCATACAGGGGGGAAAAAAAAAAAATAAAGTGTAAGTTTAGGTTTGTAAAACAATGAAGTTCATTTTATGAAGTTAGGAACCCAAGTGCTCTCACTTTCCTTCCTCAAGACAACACACCCTGAGAGACAAATCTATGGAGCTGCTTGCTCATCCCCCATCAGGGACAGTAAAGAGGACATAGGGCCTGAAAGCTGGATCCTTCATCCAACCCCTTTACCAGGACAGGGGAGTGTTCCTCTGTGGGAACACAGGGAACGGAAGTTTTCCATTTGATTCCTTCCTGCAGACCCATAAATCTTGCTTCACAATAAACTCATCAAAAATCAACTAAGCCATGAAGAAAAAGGAAAGACCTAGGTGGAGCAGTTCATTGTGTGTGTCAGGACTGAAGGAAACACTGAAAAGTCTGTTTAGCAGCTAATAATCTTTGTCAAGCTAATCTTCCTATCTTCCTCAACCCTCCTATTAGATTTAGGTAAATGTGTTGGGTAATGCAGATTGTTTGTTTTTCTGTTGCTGCAATAAGCTACAAGCTGTGATAACTGTCTCCTTCAGCAACAGACAGATCTCTCTGTCTTAAGGACACTGTTGGATGCCATGTCAAATGAATTTTCAGGAAAGCTAGAGCTTTTAGGGGTTAATAGTAAGAGTATTACTTGTACACTAAAAGGACTGATGTGTTTTAGCACTCCCACCACCTTCTCAGGCTACATTTTAACTTTTTATCAATGCATATTTCTTTCCCTCCCTTCCTATGAAATACTCCAATCCCTCTCCAGTCAGAAGCCTCCCACACACACCACTGCTAGTCTGATAAGCAGCCTGATGAAAACCATGACAAGGGCACATATTAATCCCTGATGAGCTCCCTCCTGCCTTCCAGAGCTCTGGACATCTCCACATGCTACACTGTGTGCCAGCTCTCCACGGATTACAGGTCTTTGTGGAAAGAGCCTCTGTGATTCATATCAGGGCCAAGCTTGGTCCAAGCACTGAAGTGACTTACATAGCAAGTTCTTCGCTGTGGAAGCTCTATGTGAGACTGAACCAGCCTGTGTGGAGGTGCAGGTGACAAGAGCCCACGGCTAGGAAGCAAAGTAGGCTGCAGACTAACCCTGGGCACAACAACATTTCCATCAGTGAACTGTTCATTTGCAAGGAAAATAATGTTTTTCATTTACATCATCTGCCCTTCAACTGAGGGAGTGCCAGAGGTTATTGGCTCCAAGTTTGGCTGCTGTTCAGACGCCAACCTGCTCAGGAAGTTATTGCAAAGTTCTGTTCTTCCTGACACCAAAAGGGTAAGATAGAAAACAGATTTAGTCTAGATCTAAAGAAGAGGCTTTCTACACTGAGGGTGGTGAAACACTGGCCCAAGTTGCCCAGAGAGGTGGTAGATGTCCCATCCCTGGAAACATTCCTGGTCAGGCTGGACTAGGCCCTGAACAACTTGTTCTAGCTGAAAATGTCCCTGTTGACTGCAGTGGGGTTGGACTAGGTCTTTTCCAGCTCAAACTGTTCTGTGATTCCATGAACTGTAGGTGATTCAAGCTGATGGAGTTGGCAAAATCATTATGCCAAGGAAAGCCTATCCCAAATGGAAGGAACAATTTCAAAGGCAAACAGCACAAAGACGATTAGCCGCAGCCAAGTGAATATTCCTGCTCCCCTCGGGGATCTGTGGAGCCCAGTCCTTCACACATGCCAAAAGGAAACTGCAGAAACCAGGGCCCCATGTGCCCAAGGACAGGGTCTAACGAGGCTGCACTGGGACTGCAAGTTCCGTGACACTGCAAGACAGCAGCCCCTCCCTGACAAGCTCCACAGGCTACAGACCCTTGTCAAAGGGTTTGCTGGAGCTGGGCTCCCAAAATTGGAGGAGCTCCAGCAAGACAGGCACAATTTGTCAGGCATACAGACAAACACCAGCCAAGTCAGTCCCACTTTTTCTCCCTACAGCTGTAAACCTGATCCAACTACACAACTGAGAAAGACCTCTGGAAACAAACCCTGGGAGATGGGAGTAGAAATGAAAGCACACTGTGCTGGGGAGCTCTGTTTAAATGGTAATGACAAAGTTTTTAATATCCCTGGTTTTACATCTTCCTTTTTTTATTACCGATCTGCCCAGCAAGGTGCTACTCTAGATGTCTCTGTGGGTGTATGCAGTGAATTCAATTACAGTTCTCTACAGTTGGACCAGACAGACTTGTTTGACAAAGAATACTGTCTTCACTAAACCAGTTAATTCAGTTCAGCAACAGTGTATGGTTAGGAGGCGTGGATTAAAGGACAGTGAAAAGAGAAGAGAAAGAAATTATTTCCAGCAAAACAGCTCCTAAATGACTTTGTTGACCAATAAAATGCCAAGAAATTAGGGCTTTGCAGCTTTGCTCTATGCTGCCCCAGGATGCCAGAATCCCACATTTAGGCAGCTAGCAGCTCCAGAATTTAGCCAAACAGCTTTT